>OY744475.1:203061859-203249359 GCA_963556175.1 Tipula confusa
GATTTTAAATCCATCTGCACATTGCATTGCTTCAGCCAGCCTGTACTGACATGGACGATGGTTCGGCCCATTGATTCTGCACTCCAACAAGGAGGGAGTCATAGTTGTGTTCATCGTCATCACCGATCGTAATCAGGTGATACAAAATCTCTTTTGTAACCCTCCCCCGTTGGGATTCGAACCCGGTACCTCCCGTCCCAAACATCGCAGCTTAAACCACTGCGCCAATTGCTCGGTCTCTTCAACTTCATTATCGCTGAAAATTTCTTCATCAAACACTTCAATTCGAACTTCATAATCTTCGTAAACGTCCGCTATGTTGGAACCTTCCGCGTTTCTATCCTCTGCTGCAGGAAGCCACTCATCTTTTGAGACGTCGTCAACAAAATCAAGCACTTCTTCGTTATCGTCACGTTCCTCCAATAAACGATTTATTAGATACGCCTGTTGATCTTCATACGACAAACTAGGGGATAAAATATGTATATAAATGTAAAAAAAACCGAACGGATTATTGCTAAATATTAAATCTTACCATCTAAACTCAGCATTTAAAATGCCTGATCCGTAATTTTATCACACACAAACGTATATATTTATATACAAAAAAAAAAATTTACAAAACATATTGTGCAAATACAAAATTTTTCAATTATAACAACAAAATACATGTGGCCGATCCGGGTGGGTCGGGTATAGAAAGAATAGTGTATAATTTTTTGGACAAGCTCTACATTTAGTTTCCTCATGTAATTCCAAAGTTCAAATAAGAAGTATTTGTCAATATCGCAAATGTTAAGACCCAGTCCAGAATTTCTCTTTCAAATTGATTTTTACGTTTAGAGGTGAGAAGTGTTTAGTGTTAAGTGTGAGAAGTCTTAAGTGTTTAGGTAGCATATGATGATACCAGTTGGGTGCCCTAAACAAGTAAAATCGTCTATATTTTTCAAAGTTAAAATAATTTCAATACTTTGAAGATACTGTAACGACAGCAGGAACTGTGGGTGTCATTTTCGAGCGCCTATATATTAATTTGAGGATGCGTTTTTGTTCTACATAGAAATCATTTTCCTCATGTGCATGGCAAAGATTTCTTAAATTAGCTCTTTGGCAATTTGGGTGTAGATTATACAATTTATAAACAACAGTTACAACAGTTTTTCTGTCATTGTTCCAATTCATATAGCTTAACTATAACTTAACTATAGCTTAACCTGCAATTTAATCGAAATCGGAATAAAAGTTAGGGGTGTTCGTAATGTTAGGCTTACTAAAGATAAACATATCTCCTTAAGCATTAAATTCATTCTTTATAAATTCAGTTCCTGAAGGTTCCAAGAACGATACTAACCGCTTTAACGACCGTTAATCCGTTATCTGATATCAATTCTACTTTGTACAAGTTTTGTAATGCTTTCAAATGTATCAAATCGAACTTTTTAATGGTATTTGCTGATTTAAACCATAATTTAATGCTTAAAAAGCTTAGCTTGAATTTTGGTTTTTTATTTCAGGGTTCAGTGTTAGGACCATTAAAAGTAGACTTATTTTCGGTGGTGAAGAAAATTTCGACCTAAGTCACATTTCTCACTCAACTCCTTTGTTTCTTTTAAATGGGTACCGGTCCAAACTGAATATTTTACAACTGGATTTGACGAAACAGGATAATTCAAAACTGGATATTTTAAAACGAGATAAGGTACAAATAGAGATACGGTACAAAACTGGATATTTCAAAATTGGATATTTCAATACGAGATAAGGTACAAAACGAGATATGGTACAAAACTGGATAATTCAAAACAGGATATTTCGACATGTGATTTAAACTTAAAATCATTTTTTAGGAAGTTCTGGAATATGGCCAATTAGCAAGGAACTCGGCGAGTTCTTAACCGATTATGATAAAATTCGATACGTAGGATAAAAATTAATTTTAAAATGATTTTTTAGGAAAGTTCTGTAATATGGCCAATTAGGAAGGAACTCGGTGAGTTCTTAACCGATTATGATGAAATTCTATATGTAGGATGGGAATGGGATTTTAAAATGATTTTTTGGGAAAGTTCTGGAATATGGCCAATTAGGAAAGAACTCGGCGAGTTCTTAACCGATTATGATGAAATTCAATATGTAGGGTGAAAATATGATTTTAAAATTTTCAAGTCAATGATTATTTTAATTAGATGAAAAAAGCAGCAATTTAAAAGAAAAACATTAAGTGAAGGAAAATTCTATTTCTCTCCTTAGAAATATTCAAGAATGGAACCCGCCGAGTTCCTGCCTAATTGTCCATATTCCAGAACTTTCCTAAAAAATCATTTTAAGTTTAAATCACATGTCGAAATATCCTGTTTTGAAATAACCAGTTTTGTACCATATCTCGTTTTGTACCTTATCTCGTATTGAAATATCCAATTTTGAAATATCCAGTTTTGTACCTTATCTCGTTTTGTCAAATCCTATTTTAAAATGTCCAGTTCTGGGCGGTTCCCCTTTTAAATGTTATTTATGGTAACTGTCCTGAATACTTAAAAGATAAAAGTTTGTTGCTGTAACTCTAAATAATATTTGACACTAATTATCTCACACATGCATCGGCTTCTCGAGCGACGTCATTTAGAACAAATTTGAAACCAAGTCTGAACATCAAAAGAATCTCAACGAAAATTGAATTTGTTGCCTTAAATTTGTTGCGTCTCGTTAAATATTTAAAAAATAATTATTCTTTGTATTATGGGTTGTGTGTCCGATATTCTATAAAATAAATAATTAATAATAATAGACATGTTAAAATAATTTTTTTCAGATTTAATTTACCAATTTGAACGATTTTTTATATTTTATTTTTTTAGTTCGCAAGATTTATGTCAAGTTTTGTCATCAATGTCAGTGACATCAAAAGCTGCCGAAAAATCTACACTGAATCCTTTAGCAGCTGAATTTGTACCAGCCGCCATTCATCTAGTGTCAACATCAACATAATTTTGTGTAGTAGTCTGACTTATACATATATATATTAAAACCAATTTTTTTTTTTACAATTTAATTGTAAGCAAAGTAAAAAAAATATATATATATACAAAACCATCTTCTTCATTCAGCAAACAAACACAACACAAAACATACAACCTTCCATCCCATGAACCCTTATAAAATCTATTTTAATCGAACAATCGTTCAAATTAAAAAAAAAAGAAGATAATTAAACAAAAATAAATAAGATACATATTTATATATTATAGTTTTTGAAAGTTTTGTTCCAAGTTATTTGTGTATTATCACAAGTGACTACCGAAAAATTTAATTGCAACTTTTATTTTTTATTTCTTCTACTTAATAAAATACATAAACAATGAAATAAAATAAAAATTTTTAAATAATAAGAAAAATGATAAAAACAAAAATAGAGAAAAATCAAAAAAAAAATATAAATAAATTTAAAAGTTTACTTAAAAAGGACAACAAAGCACGAAGTAATAATTATGATGTACTCGGTAGCTAAAATATTTTAAATTTTTAAATGAATGAAAAATTAAATTTACATTAAAAGCTTTATGCTTGTCTCAATTGTAACAAGTAAACTTTAAAAAAAAAAAAATCACGAAAAAAAGCTAAAAATTAAAATTGCTGTTTAACAAAAAAATATATATAAAAAATATGTAAAAAATCTTCCGTACAAAAAAAAATGTAGGCTAAAAATTTTAAGATAAATCTCAGTACAGTACAGAATACGACATAACGACACTTATTTAGTAATTGTGATATTATAATTTTTTTTTTATGATTATTATAATTTTAATATATAATTTTTTATTTCTAGAGACTAAAAAATTTCCTAGTGTATATATTATATGCTTTAATGGTACGAATATTTTTTTTTAATTTTTTTTTTTTCATTATTTTATTTAGAGTAAATTTGATATTATTAAAAAAATTAATTAAATTTGAGATGTGTGTCAGTGGATTATGATTAAGTGCCAACATTCTATTTTGATTACATTCAAAAAACAATAAAATTATTCCGATAATTTATAATACCGGAAGTAAAAACTAGTCATGCAGACCTTACACATAGTTTTGGTGCCATAATAAAATCAATTAATTCCAAATCATTAACAACATAAATTATTGAATGTTATCAAATATTTTATGATAAACTACACAATCATCGTCATCGAGTCACTTATATATTATAAATATGCAAACGTAAAACAAAATGCATTTAAAATAATTAATTTTTAATTTTTTTTTATACATATTTCCATCAAAATATTATGAAACGACATTATTCAAATTAAATTAAAAAAAAAAAAACATTTTTTGACGACATTAAAATCTTAGATAAATAAAAAAAAAATTTAAATAAATAAAAATGTATAAAAAAAAAATTTTAAAAATATGAAAAACTAAACAGCAGCAAAAAAAAAATAAAAATTATTAAATTTTGTGTGATTCTAGAAATTTATTTTAAAAAAATTATAAAAAAAAAAATGAAATCAAAAAGTTACAAAACAAAAAAAAAATGACAAAAAAATTAAATAAAAATGAAATAATTCAACAAAAAAATTTTACTCTGGTAAAATATAAACAGAACAAGTGTGTTGTATTTTATTGAATAGTTAAGTGAAAAGTCCTGAAACTCCATTGGGTTAAATTAATAGTGATATATCAATACATGATATACTGATTTTAGTAATTTGGCCATGGCGTCAATATTCCGTTGGAAAAAATAAACGTTTAAATATGTAAACAAGAGTGATTTTAAAGAGTCACATATAAAAGACGTGGTAAGGACGGCCGTTTGGTTTTGGTACAATTAATTTACATCAAGTAGTTCAAATTAATATATTTTTGTTTTATTTTTATTTAAGAACCACGACTAAAAAGTCAAATTAAATGCCCTTATGTCGACACTGTTGAGAAGTACTAATTTGTGCCATGCCCTAATTTCAATATCTCTAACGCATTTGATCCGAAGGTAAACTACTATTTTATACTATTTTAATGTTATCCAATTAGTGAATAAAAATCTTTAATTTACAGTAAAAACTATATTTTAGTAATTAAATGAATAATTAAAAAAATTGTATATCAAATATTATATTCTTTAAAATTTACTAGGCAGTGGATCTCATAAAGCGATAAATTTTAATTGCAGATAAATTAAAATACGATAAACAGAACTATACCAAATTATGAAAAATTTCATAATTCTTAATTCTATTTCACAAAAATACAAAAAAACGAAAAGGTTTTTACCTAAAAATTACAGCCCTAAAACTATATTTTTCTCTTTTACATTTCAACAAGGCTGACCTCGTTTGTGTCCAACTTGTGACACTAAGACTCCATAGTACCTTACACAATAAAAATAATAAATAGTATTTTACGGACTGCTGTACTGTACCATATCAACAATCAGGCTCTAAAGGTTTCGATCTCGAGCATGCTCATCTTATTGTTCTAGACAACCACATGAACATAATTCACTCTTCTCCAAAAATCCTTCGTCACCAAAAGCGACTTCTGCGCAACTTTTTTTTTTTTTTTTTAAATTCATGTTTGTTTTCAGTAATTAAATTTTACAAATTATAGTAAGTTAAACAAAATTTATGAAAAAAAACTTACAAAGTATTTGTGATTTTATATTATAAAATTTTGGCCACTTTTTTTTTTTTTTTTTTTTAATTAAAGTTTATTTTCAGCTTAATTTTTTCTTCTTTTTTATACATAAGTTAAACTTAATCTTATAAAAACTTATATACTATTTTTTATATAATTCAATTTGAATAATATGGCCATACAGTAGTAATATTATTTAGCTTAAATAATAAAATAATTAAATTTTACTATTGGATAAAAAAAAGCTTATTAAAAATATCCATAAGGTTTAAATAAAATTTTTGACTAGAGAGTTAGGATTAAAGCGACAGGTTTTGGTAGGTTTATTGTAACTGATGGGAAAGCCACCAGTATTTTAATTTTTATTTTAAATAATTTTTAATTGTTTTGTCTGATATGCTGGTATTGAATCTCAGTGCATTTTGTTCAACGTTTGGGTTTATAGATTACCCCTATTATGGTTCTCACCTCACCGTACAGTTCACTTCACCTCACCTCACCTAAAAGTTTCACCTAACTCATAATTTGGTATTATGATTCTCACCTAATTTTTGGTGAGCAGTTGTGCGGCGCTGTGCGTATTTTTTTTTTTTTATGTTGAAACAAGTAAATTTTAAAATGTTTGACATTTCATGTTGAGAATTTGTTTGTTTACAAATAGATTTTCGGTGATAAAAATTAAATAATATATATATATATATATATATATATATATATATATATATATATATATATATATATATATATATATATATATATATATATGTATATATATATATATTTACATATATATATATATATATATATATATATATATATATATATATATATATATATATATATATATATATATATATATTTACATATATATATATATATATATATATATATATATATATATATATATATTATATATAATATATATATATATATATATATATATATATATATATATATATATATATATATATATATATTTATATATATATATATATATATATATATATATATATATATATATATATATATATATATATATATATATATATATATATATATATATAATAATCATATATATATATATATATATATATATATATATATATATATATATATATATATATATATATATATATATATATATATACATAAATAAATATAAATAAAAAAATTTACTCGCTTTTGCCTTCAATTTATTTTATTTTTAAACCAATCACCAAGATATTGTAGGTGAACAGATTTGACACTTTGTTCACCTCACCTCACCTCACCGCGAGAACGATAATACCAAAATATTGATGTGATCACTTCACCTCACATTTTTGTGGTATGGTGAGGTGAGGTGAGAACCATAATAGGGGCATTATTATTTTTTCTTCTAAAGACGTGATAAATTATTGGGATTGCACTGTTCGTCTGTATCAATTCGTTTTAGTCCAGATATAAGAAGGATTTAGGAGGCGGATATTTATTATTGATATGATTTTTAAAAGAATTCAGATCAATGAGGTATGGAGCGTAAATCAAAGAATTTTCATCGTTTAGCGTTGCTTTCAATATATGTTTCCTAATAAGATTTACAATAAAAACATCTACACACTATATAATGTCTAGAATTATCCAATTTTCTATATTTCGATAGACATGTCCTTATACATTTGCTTTCGAATACACGTATTTCCATTATAGTAGTTCCATTATAGCAGGAGAAATGTTGTACCATACCGGTGCACAATATGTAATAATTGGTCTTACGAATGATTGGTAACATATAAGTTTAACTTTTTTATTTAAATACTTAGAAAAAAATAATTCCTTTAACATACCAAATGCTCTGCATGCTTTTTTTAATTGTGTGGAGAGATGTTTATCGAAATAAAGGTACTGGTCTAAGTTCATTCCTAAGTATTTTACAATTGTTTTTTGCTAAATTTTTTTATTATTTAAATTTATATGGATTTTATTCTAATTTTTTCTGATGTTATTATTCAATTGATTCAAAGGTGTTCTGAACAAAATTAATTCATATTTTTTTATGTTAATATTTATTTTCCACATTGTCAGTTCCTTATTTATCTTGTTTAGCGAATTCTGAACGTTTTCTTGAATTTTATATATTTTATTCGATGTAGAATATATAATTATATCATCAGCATACGCCAAAGCTTGCCAATCAACTGAGTTTAGATATGGTTTCTTTAATAATGCTGTAATATAGAGACTAAAGAGTATTGGTGCCAATATAGTTCCCTATTGAAGACCATTGTTAATTTGATATTTAATACTTGTAGTTTCGGTTCCGTCAGTTATTATAAACGTCCTCTTGTTTAATACTTTATATAGCATATAAATTAGATTTTTAATAAAATTCATCTCCTGTAATTTATACAATAATCCCTCAATCCATACTGAGTCGAATGCACGTTCAATATCTATTAATATTGCTCCCGTTACTTTTTTAGCGTTAAAACCGCGTACAAAGTCAGACGTCAGCTTATGAATTGCGTGTAATGTAGAGTGATTAAAGCGAAATCCAAACTGGATGTCTGGCAAAATGCTTTTTTTCTTAGAGTGTATTAAATTGCTATTGTAAAGTATTATTTCAAAAACCTTGCTTATATTAAGCATTTAACAAATAGGTCGATAGTTTTTGTATGAATTCGGGTCTTTATCTTTTTTAATAATTGGGATTATTTTTGACATTTTCCATGTCAGTGGATAATAATTATTGTTCAACATATTGTTAAAAATAATACAATATTCTCTAATTAAACTGCAAGGTAAATATTTCAGTGCTATGTTTGGAATAGTATCACGTCCTGAAGATTTTTTGCTATTTAGATTTTTGAAAATTAGTTCTAGTTCTTCTATGGTTGTATATAAACCATCGGTAATTACAGAATTAGTGAGATTATCGGCTAGACAATTATTATTGAACTAGACTTTAAGAAGCGGTTTGGGATATTGTTGTACAAGTTTGAGTATTCTTGTTGTAATTTGTAAATAAATTGATTGACTTTACTATTTAAAGTTGATTTTATTGTTTTTTTGGTTTGGTTCTTTATCACATTCAGCTTATCTATTGTTTCTAATATATTAATATTATCTTTATCGATGATTTTGTTCTATTATTTGGATCAATTGAATAATAACTATTATAATTCAAAAATTGACTTTCCGCCTGATTTAGACGTATTAGTTTTTAGGTTACCAATAGAGACTCTCTTTAGGACGAAAGATTCTGTTGATACTTGAAAACATTTTTTTATTGTCATTTGGAACAATTTTAGTTATTTTGTTTTGCCATACCTTGTTTATTTGAATTTTTAGGTTTTGTTTTATTTACTTTTTTATTTTTTTTTATTGTGGATTTAATTGTCTGTAAATAATTTAAATTTTAATTATTAGATCTTTTTAACTTTTTTATTGCATATTTAACAATTAATTTTTGCTCTATTATTTTATTTTCTAATTTAATTTTTATTGTGTTCCA
Source organism: Tipula confusa (assembly GCA_963556175.1). NCBI lineage: Eukaryota > Metazoa > Arthropoda > Insecta > Diptera > Tipulidae > Tipula > Tipula confusa. The sequence goes on from OY744475.1 coordinate 203,070,978, forward strand.
TTTTTTTCTAAAATTATTATTAAATTTATTTAAAGGTTTTCTAAATTGATTTATATTTATTCTCCATTTTTTTAAAATAATTATTTATTAAATTTAAATTTGTTTGCAAGTTTGTTTGTATGGTTTGAATTTTTTTTGATGATGAATATATAATCATATCGTCTGCATATGCTATAATTTGGCATGTTTTACTGTTTATATTTTCTATTCTTAACATATCTGCTATATATAAGTTAAATAAAATGGGAGCTTATATTGTACCTTGTTTTGTCTTCTCTTGATTTTATAAAGGATTTTCTGTTTTTTTAGCATTTCTTTTAATATATGTAAAATATTTAATCGAAACTCATCTTTAGTTTAAACAATAGTCCGTCTATCCAGACAGAATCAAATGCTCGTTGTATGTCAATTAAAATTGCTCCTGTAACCGTATCGTTATTTAGCTCTCTGATAACATCAGAAGTGAGTTTGTTAATAGCATGTGTCGTTGAGTGATTATATCTAAAGCCGAATTGAACGTCTGGTACTAAATTTTCTTTGTGTATGTGTATTAACATGTGCTCATATATTACAATTTCAACAATTTTGCTAATGTTTGGAACTAGATTAGTTGAACGATAATTTTTATAAGATGATGGATCTTTGTGTTTTTTTTTATTGGAATAATTTTTGAAAGTTTCCATTTTTCTGGGAAGTAATTGTTATTAAACATATTATTATATATTATGCAGTAGTCTGTTATTAAACAGCCCGGTAGATATTTTAAGGCAATGTTTGGTATATTATCCGGACCAGAAGATTTTTTCCTATTAATATAGTTGAAAATAATTTTTAGTTGATCTGTTGAAGTAAACATTTCGTTAGGTCTTTATGTAAATCTTCTGCTTTGTTATTTTCATCAATTCTAATTTTGCATATTCCGTTTTTATTATATTGTATTGCCTCTTTTTGGTAGTTCAAGTTCCGAAGTAAATTGGTTGATTGTATTTTCTAAAGATGTTGGGGTGTATTTTTTCGTTTCATTTTCAATATATGCACCGATTATATTAAGTTTATCTTGTTCTTTAAAAATTTCGAAATTTTCGTTATTTAATTTTTTTGTTCTTAATTTGTCCTTTCAATCAATTTGAAATGATTTGTCGTAGTTTAAACATATTTGAACTTTTAAATTATTAATATTTATTTTACGATTCTCTATATTAACTTTTTCTTTTGGTCGAAAGATTTGGTTAATTTTGGTGAAAAAATTATTATTTTTATTATTTAATTGAATGTCCTTAATTTTATTTTCCCATACTTTGTTGATTTGGATGTTGATTTTGTTTTATTAAAAACCAATCATTTTTTTGTTTTAATTATGGTTTCCATAATGCTACTGCTTACAAGATTTTGAAATTGTTTTCTTATTTTCGTTTATCTAACCTTCATTCACAGTTGAAACGTATTGTTCGTTTCTTGTGATTCCTGACTTGTACTTCCATTTTAGCTTTGCAGTGGATAATTGACGATCACTGCCTACAAATTTGGCAGCCGTCCGATAAGATCTTTAAAAATGAACACATGGTCAATTTGATTTTAGAACGTCTTACGAGGTCCATGTTTCCTAGTTGATATTTTTATGAGGAAAGAATGTGTAAGCTACAATGAGATTGTGCATGATCGCAAAGTACATCACCTTTTTCCACTATCAATCGCACCAATAAGTCAGTCTGATTTTTGCCAGTTCTATAGCATTAAGTCACCAATCCCTATTTAGACCTCGTGCTACGGTATGGATTGGCTTATATAAGTGTTCAAATTAATACAGATGATTACAGGTTGGCTAGTCCCACGTCTAAAGTTAGCTTACAAATACGATTATCGACTGCTTTGAAATCCAAAACAGCATTGGGACTCATGGTTTCCAATTTTTTACCATTGAGTTTCTTGAAAAGCAACGATTTCCAAGTGATATTCTTTCATGGCTTTCCATCAACCGCGCCTGGTTTGCTTAGCGACTGTGTGGGGTCTGGTTAAATTTTGGCGGTATCCAGATTTATTTGACTACGTTCGAGGACTACAAACCAGGCTTGTGTTAAATTAAGGTTTCTTGGGGGACTGTTTATTATAAACGCTACCGTAAAATTTTTTTGCATTACCATTAAAGTAAAATATGTGTGGCATTGTGTATTCCAGAACTGCTATTTTTTTTTTGCTGCATCAATTTTTCATGAAGTTACCGATATTCTCTCCTGAGTCAAATCTTAATTTAGATAGTTTTAGATTCTAATTAAGCTATACAATTTTGAAATACATTTGCTGTATCACTTTTATGATTCACTAGATAAAGCATCGTAAAATGTGATACTCATCCTATGTGTATCTTGTTGTACCAAGTTAACGGAATAATAGTTCCGCATAGGTCAGTATGAACCATTTCTAGTGACTTAGATGCTTTTAGATGCTCTTTTAGCTTTATTCTTGATCTTTCCTATCTAGGAAATTCACAAGATGTAATCAAAGCTTAAATTATGGGGCGGCACAAAAAATTCTCTAAACAACAAAATTGTCCTAATCATTTTTAAACAATTTTAAATTTTATACATTCAACAAAACACAAAAATTATAACACAAATAATTTTTGAATGATGTATTTAATGGACTTTGATAATTCTCGTAAATTTAGTTTCGTTAAGTTTGATTTTAGATTATTATTGTCTAAATAGCCCAGATGAAAAACATATTACAATCTAAACTTAAGCTCGCTGTGCAAAACTGTTTAACCAAATTGCTAGCAATCTATTGAGTCAAAAAGAAAAAGGAAAAATATTTGATATTTTCACGGTCTCCGAATAATTTAGCAACGCATGTACGACGTTGCTAAACATTTATTATCTACTACAGATAGCTTTTATGATTTTATAATTATTAATTAATTCGAAGTTTAAGATTATAACCTGTCAATCAAATAAAATATTTCTTTCGTTAAGTTTTTCAATTGCCATTAAAAACCATCACTTCATAAACACGTTTAAATTACTTATTCAAACTTATTTTGTATTTTGAATTTTTCATATCAATCGCTATTTTATATAAAGTAGGATATACTTTACCATCTTCAATAATATTTGGCTTCTAAACGGTGATTTTTCACACCTTTAACTAACTATATATGAAATGTAAAAAGTAATTTGGACTCATAGCTCGTTAATTTACTTTGAAAAACTTGTAAGATGAATTTTTTAAGGTTCGTTAAACACTCGTTAAGTCATTTGAGTACAATTTAAATTAATTTTTATTGGTTCGTTTTTAAATAACGTTATAGTTAAAATAAAAAAATTATTTGTTTGGTTCGCTAAACTAGAAAAGCTTCGTCAAATTAACTTAACGAAAAAATGTTTTGTGGAAGTAAACAAATTAAATGATTCAAATAATTTACTAATGTTTCAATTGCAAACTTGATATAAGTTAATTTCGTTAAGTTAGTTTTTGAGTCGTTTAAGCTTTTTGGTTCAAACAGAAAAAAGTTAAAAATATTAATATCACACTGCCTCCCGAGTAATAGAAGTTTGAGGAGAACATCTATCAAATAATTGGACGCCTTGAACTAAATTACTTCAAGTGTAAAATTGTTTCGAACCATAATTTTAATTTAATTTTTAAAAATGTTTCGTTAAATACTTGTTAATTTCTGTAAACACAGTTTAAAAAAAGTATTTGTTACTTTTTGAAAAACGTTATAAAAATATTTATTTGAGTCGTTAAACTGAAAAAGTTTCGTTAAGTTAACTTAATGGAAACGTGATAAAAAAACAAAAACAGAATAAAATTTCTGAAACTCTTAAGGCGCTTTTATGGTTGTGTTCATTCGTTCGTTCGTTCATTCGTTCTTTCGGTAATATTATTTTGATGATTTTATGGTTGATGAAAATTCACGGAACGATTTTGTCACCACCTATCGATTAAAAATCTAAGCATTTGACATTTTCTTGATAGATTTATCAAACTTTTTTTGTCTGTAAAGAAAACTTTACCTATTTTAAATTTATTTTATGTAAAATTGATTTTAAACAACGATTTACTATTTAATTTATATACGTTTACCACGGAACTTCAAAAATACTAATCAAATTATTGCTACTGTCAAAATTTGTTTGTATATAGTATTGCTATCCTTTTTAAATTGTATAATTTTCTCTTTTACTCCATAATCGTTCGAACGAAAAGTTAAAAGTTGGTCATCTTAATGAAAAAAATACGGAACGAAAATAAGGGGAAAATAAGGGAATGTGATTGGTTAAAAAAAAGTACGGAACGAATTACCGAACGAATAAACATAACCATAAAAGCGCCTTTATAGTACTGTCGAATTAAGTAAGAATTAAATTGATAATTTTCGTTAAGTTATTGATACTTTGTTTAGATGCGTTGCAATCATGCATTAATTATTTGATATAAATAGAGCTTTAGTGGAAACGACAAGGACTTATTGACATGATACGCAGCCGAAGTTTAAGGCAGTAAAATACTGATATTCGAATGTTCATTTGCAAGGCTCCACATATTTACAAAACTTCTTCAATTTGCATAAATATTACGCTATCATTAAATGTTCCATTTATTTTTCATCGGCTTTAATAATTTCTACTAAATCAAGAAGATAAGTTTAAAGTAGAATTTTTTTAGGAAATTCGTTATCATGTGCACAAACTGTTACAGTGATTTAAGAAAATTTCAGAATACAACGATATATTTAGATATAAGCATTAAATGCTAACATCGTCGGTGCTTCCAACGATTTACGCAATAATTATTTAAAGTTAGCGAAGCACCTTTTTTATTTATAATGGAAAGTCTGCAATAAGTGGTTTAAAACAATTTGATGCAAATATTTTCAATTTTAAAAATATCAGCAAAACTATCGCATTAAAAATCCTACCTATGTAGTATGGAAGCGGATTTTTATTTGGGGCGCCATTTTTTGAAATTACATCATGTAAAAACTAGTCTAGCGCCGGCCCTGTTCGTGGGCTTTTTAAGGCTAAAGCTTTCGAATGTTGTTCTAATTCCAACCGGTGTTTTGCTGTACTGCTTGATTGATTTGTATCTGCTACTATTTCGATGCGTACATCCCAAAGTACCATTGCTCTTAGTATTTTTGACTGCATTCGTTCCAATTTTATTATATTAGAAGCCCAAGCGGTTCCCCATAGTTGAATACCATATGTCCAAATAGATTTAGGCACCATTTTTACAGCAAAACCTTACACTCCAGGCTTAAGTTTGAATGTTTGCCTATTAACTAATTCATTCTGACACACCTTAACTTGATTTGTTGACGTTTAGTTTCGATATGTTTTTGCCAAGTGAGCCTTCTATCTAAATGTAGGCCTAGATATTTAACGTTTTGATTTTTTGGTAGCACGATATTATTTAATCTCAAAGATTTTATAAAACCTTGCCGGTAACTTTGTTTTAATTTTGTCTGTAAGGCCTTCATGCCATACTAAAAACGCTGCATAGCAGTAGTTTTTTTGTTCTAGGGCGTCCCTGATTTCAGATACGACTGCATGAAGTTGCTCCACGGTTCCATGTACTTCTCTAAATCCAAATTGACGATCCGGTTTAAGTTTCTGAAGGAGCATTTTTTCGAATAGCTTTGAGAGTGTCGGGAGTAAACTGATTGGTCGATATGAGTTTACATTTGTTTAATTTTTGCCGGGTTTTGGAATCATTATGATTTGTTAAATTTTCCAGGTATCAGGAAAATAGTCCGTTTTCATTATAGCATTAAACATTTACGTTATTAGCTTCCATCAGGGAGACGAATCTGAAACGACCTACATGATAATGTAGGTTGCTTCAGATTAAGTGTGGCTTTCCACAGATCGTAATCTGTTGCTTCAGTCGTTGTGAGTCCATTGAAATAATGTTGAACCTCTCCATCGCGTTTTTTTTAACAAGGCTATTTTCAGATCTTTTATCGCTTTGTTTAATTTTTGATTTTAGAGTAGGTGATCTATGTAGTTGCTACTGCCTGCGTATTGGCCGTTTTATCATTAAAAGCTGAATATTTTGAGATGGTATTGGCAACTTTATATAAACTCAGCTACTGGGTGTAGCATCCGTTGCAGCTTGTTTTAATACATCTGTTCTGATTTCTAATTTAATCTTTTGTTTTTAGAGCGACGTTAGGCTGTTTGGTATGCTTTCACCCTTTTTGAGGATTGTGAACCGGATCAATTTATTTTTTTACGTGACATTGTTACTTTGTGCCCATCCAGATGTAACATTAAAAATACGACCAGAGCATCCTGAAGTGTAATGATCTCGTTGATATATAAGTAATGCCTTCGTCTTTCGTTTGTGTGAAGTAGTTTTTACTTTGATGAATAAATCACCTGGTTGTCCGTCCAACTGTGGTTCACTCCATGCTCTTCTAAGTTTTGTTAGGTTATTATTTCGTCCCTGTTTTGGGTCAAACCTCCCCAGAAAACCGCCAAGCAAATTGGTAGACGGAAAAGCAAAAAATTTGTAGACGGAAATTTATAGGGGTGACTCAATCAATCTGACGAACTTATGGTTTTATTGGAGAGCCACCATTGGCTCATAGCTTGATGACAACGACGATGGCTCCTCGGGGTAGAGAACGATTTGGCATACTATGTATGTCTAGAACAATATGTAGGGCTAACTTGGGATCAAATACGAAAGATCCAGACTGTCAACATGGTACGGACCAGCACAGACCTATTATTATTATTCTTTAGTTTTTGATGAATGTTAACTTAGAACTATTATTGAACACTTTGTCATCGCTAACTTTATCAAAGAAATTCGATTTACTGAAATATCTTTTTTTTGACGATTCTGTTGACGGGATTAAAGATTAGGTTATGACCTCTGACCTTTAAAGTGATATTGATTGTCAGCCACAAAAACGTAAAGTCACTTAGTAAAATTCTGAGCATCTGTTACGTAACTAGTTTGCGATTTCACGGTAAACAAATATTTTTGGAAAAATATGATTGTCTTATCTCGTTTTAAACATTACATTTGAAAATTGATAGTTTTTAAAAAATATTCGGGAATATATTTAATTAGACATTTCATTAACGCTTTATTCAAAATTCGCAATTATTAAATCAACCTCATATATCATCTGTATAATTTTACCATGGTAAACGTTCTCCATCATACTGTGTCGAATAACCATTATGACTTTTATTTAACTTCATCATCAATTTACATACTTCCCGGCAACTAGTTTCAACGTCAAGTGGTGCACACGGCCCTCCCATATCAGTGCGCACCCATCCTGGATGCACACTTACACACAGAATACCGTCACTTTCAAGCTCCATACTCATATTTTTGGACGCTGAATTTAATCCAGCTTTCGAAATTCGATAGGCAAACCAACCGGTTCCATAATTTAACGCTATTGATCCTTCTTCCGAACTCATATTAATAACCGCCGCTTTAGTAACGCCCATTGGATTTTTCGCATTTAACTTAGCAGCCCGCCGTAAAAGCGGTAAGAATGCCTGAAACAAAAAAATATTAAAAAATTGTGTTATGTATTTTGAGATAAATATTAATGTTGAATTATTTTTAGGAAGGAAATGTGGGAACTGGAAACAATACTTACTACCGCATATACCATTTAACAACAAAAAAATGTAGAATAAAACAACAAATGATTAGATTCGCTTTGGTTTATAAATCAACAATTTATTTCTATTCTAAAAAACATCAACATATAATTTTTTACCATTTCAAAGGCTTTCCATCGTACTGGATAAATCCACCGTTATGCATTTCATTTAAATTTAATATTGTTGCCAACATTTTCGAGCAACTTCTATCGATATTAAGCGGTGCTTTCGAACCGCCCATATCAGTTTTAACCCAACCCGGATGTAGATTAACACATAGAATATTATCCTTCTTCAAATCAATGCTCATCGATTTTGTGGCCGCATTTAATGCACTTTTGGATGTGCGATACGCATACAAACCACCTTCAACGTTCGCTTCAATCGAACCAAGTATTGAACTCATATTAACAATAGCGGCCCGTGCAACTCCCAACGGTTGTGTACAATTTGCGATTGATGATTTTTTTAGAAGTGGAATGGCCGCCTTAAAAATAGGGTATTTGTTTTGTTTAAGTCAAATGGAATTTTCAAGCAACATAGAATATTAAAGCGAACACTTATTTAAAATACAGATTTATTTGGTTAAAATATTTTATTTAGTAAACATGCAAATGTGTTTTAGTAAAGGGTATTGTGGTGTCGAATCTACCATGCTATAACAGTCCCGTCATACTGAACCAATAGGCCATTTTTCGTAGAATCCAAGGCCAAAACAGTATTCAAAACACCTTCGGTACTTGTGTCTATATTAAGTGGTGCTTCCGTTCCACCCAAATCCGTTTTAACCCATCCCGGATGTATGCATGTGCATAAAATACCATCTCCTTTTAGTTCTTCACTAATCGATTTGGTTGCTGAATTTAATGCCGATTTGGCAATACGATAAGCCATATAACCACCACTCCAATTACCCGTATTCATTGCAATCGAACCAAGTAATGAGCCCATGTTGATAATGGCCGCACGATTTACACCCAATGGGACATCGCTATTTAATTCGGCTGCCCGTTTCAATAGGGGTAAAAAAGCCTTAAAGTAGTTTCAAGATTTGTGCATTTGAGTAGTTGAGTAATTTAATCCCAAAACCGCATATAATTCAACGTTATTGTGATATAAGAATATAAATGTTTATGAGAATTGCCCATGAGATTCATAGTCGAACCACTATTTCGACAAAGCGACACATAACAAAAAGACGGACAAACATTTAAAATAAAATTTTATTTAGAAAACAAATTTAAATAAGAATAATTTATGTACTTTAGAGGAGGGGAATCGGGTCAGTTATCGTATTATATCATCTACCAGTCGAGGACAACTCCGTCGTACTGCAATAAAAGTCCATTTTTCGAGGCATCCAACGACATAGTCGTATTTACAATACTTTGCGTACTAGCTTCAACGGTAAGTGGGGCATGAGTTCCACCCATATCAGTTTGTACCCATCCCGGATGTATAGCCGTGCATAAAATTTCATCTCCTTTAAGATCTTCGCTTATTGTTTTCGTAGCTGAATTTAATGCAGATTTAGAAATACGATAGCCTAAGTATCCTCCACTCGTATTTAATGCGATCGAACCAAGTATTGAACTTGTGTTTATAATGGCGGCACGCTTTACACCCAACGGAACACTGCTATTTAAATCGGCCGCACGTTTTAATAATGGTAGAAAAGCCTTAAAGAAGTTTGAGTTTTTTTTTGTTTAGTTGAATATTAATTTTTGGTTAGTTTGTGCGAATAAAATTTTTTGTAAGGGGATTCAATTTTTAAACTGCTAAAAAAATGCAACTGAACGTATGTTCAATTCAAGACCTATATCATATTGCTATATAACCTTCACAAATACATATATATAGCAAAGAGTAATGTAAAACAAACACATATATTATTACAATGACCATTAAATATAATTACCTTAGTTAGCATAACCGGTGCCACCGTATTAATTCTAAAACAATCAATCAAATCGTCAGCCTTAGCCAATCCCAATCGCGTTGATTTTGATGCGACACCAGCATTGTTGAATAAAACATTTAAACCTTTATCTTGAACGACTGCATCCACTTGACTCACGACATTATCGTAGCTATCAAAATCATTCAAATCTAGAATTTCAGATGAAGAAGAAGAAAACAAAGAAAACAGAAAAAATGTAAATTCAATTCATAACAAAAAGTTTAGTTTAGTTTGAAACTATTTAGTGATAGATAGATAGTGTGGCTAATTTATTTTATGTGTTATGTCGTTTCTTTGCTGCTCGTCAAAAAATAATGCCCGAAAGGTTGTTCCACATAATAATAACAACAACATAAAAGTGTTCGAACGTAAGTTTAATAGATCGTTTATCTCACCTAGTTGTAGTATATGAATGTTTGAATGCTGGTCAGCAAGTGCACGTAGTTCCTGAAAAAATTGAAAAAAAAAAATATATTAATAATTTATAGTAAAACTATTGATTTTATTGTATGAACACTGAATATGTATTAATTATCGATAGTTTTTGAAGAAGTCATCGTTTAGATTCGCATGATATATTGAAGTGATGATGTAAATATTCGTTTTGTGGTATTAGTTTTAATACCTAAGTTTTTTAGAATATTTTTTTATAGTGATTATTAAATTAAATTCCCACTACTTGTGGCGTCATACTATTATACATGTTAAAAAAAAAACTATAAAGTGGTTTGTAATTATATTTTCATGAATCGCATTTCGACATTCGGTCAATTATAATTTTTTTTTTTTTTTAATTTATACGGCTCGGTTAAGGTATTGAAGTTATGTAACCTTGGCCAAAATTTTGTTTTAATGCTGTTTTACTTAATAGATGATGAAGTAGTGGGGGATTGGTACGGAAATTTGATTTTTTGTTACAGTTAATAGTGATCAAATATATATCGAGGTCATTTTTGTGACCTTAATTTTATAAGCCTTGGCTTCGGAAAATGCTGTAAGTTTCAAGTGCGGTAACAATTTTATTTTACCATAAGCACAGGCTTTTGATTTTATGATCTTGTCATTTCAAGTGGATTTATTTAATTTGAACGACTATAAGTTTTCTTACTGTTCGAGACAACCAAAATATGCCAAACTGTTCGTTACGAAAAATTCCTGAGCTTTTTCATCCCTCTTTAGTATCAAAATAGATCATATCAAAATATCTCCTTAGCAAAAAAACTTGATCCGAGACTGATCGATTTGGAACAAATATCATGTATCTACTTTGTTAATGATTGAGCATATAATTCGGCCACTTTCGTTTCATCACAATAAGCGATTTAACTCGAAAATCAACACCGGGAGTCCCAGACCCATAACAAGGAAGTCTTTGCTAAAACCACCTTAACCGTAAAGCAACGTTTAAATAATAATTGATCTTTGCAGGACATTTCTGGTCCGTACCGAATGAACAATCTGGCTTCATCGGTTTCGGTCCCAAGCTTGCACTTTGTATTGTTCTAGACAACCGAAAAAAGACAAGTCGGTTTCTATTCCGACGATTAATCGTAGTTCACAGCAATCTCTGCGACTGCCAAATGGTAGCTCTTTTCACCGAGCCAACTACTCACTGCCTGAAGCTCCCCCAACTCTTTCGCTGTTAATTTTTAACGTCCTACCTTAATGCCGTCACCAGCCAAATCGAGGACGCACGAATACAGGTTCGATTTTAAATCCATCTGCACATTGCTCTGCTCCAGCCAGCCTGCACTGACATGGACGATGGTTCGGCCCATGGATTCTACACTCCAACAGGGGCTCATAGTTGTGTTCAGCATCATCACCGATCGTAATCAGGTGATAAAAAATCCCTTTTGCAACCCTACCCCGTTGGGATTCGAACCCGGCACCTCCCGTCCCAAACACCGCAGCTTTAACCACTGCGCCAAATGCCTGATCTCGTGGTTGAAGAAATCACGATAAGTCTTGTCATAGTCGAGTTTGGGCCGTTTATTATGTAGATGACTTTTTTTTTCGAAAGTCATCAGCCATCTTTTATACTTATACGTTTAAGTCAAACTCTTACACGTATACTTTGAACACTTTGTTCAACTTCAGCTTGTCGGCATTTGCTAGGTACTTTTATTTCCCTTTCGGAATATAGAAAACACATAGCAAACAATAAGTTATCTCAATGGATTGAACCATAGGCTTGCAGCAGAACCAGCAAACATGATCAGCGATTGGCCGAATCGGACGAAATCCTTCTTGGTAGTCATCTACAATTTCCTCCGCTAGTTATTCTCTCCAATATTATGAAATAGAGTGATTTGAATGCAAATGGGAGCTATCCATTCCGAATGTCAATAGCTTGAAATTCATCATAGAATAAATCCTTTATGCACACCTCCGCAATCTGTATTTGTCAGTGGGTGCGTAAATTCAAGTACCTCTAGAAGCAATCCAACGCCAAAATGTTGTATTTTTAACCATAAGAGCCCCTAATAAAGCAATAGTTGGGACCCCGTTGTGTAAGTTCTACTTTTCTAAACCTTGGTTCATAATCATGATTCATGATAATTTTAAATAACGTAAAATTGAATTATCATTCTATTTTTTGTTGTAATTAAATATTTACAATGTACCGGTATATTCTATTCTAGTAATTATTCGATAAAACCTTAATAGTATCAATCACAATTGGTGAAATATATAGATAGGAGTAATAAACTAATTATAATATATTTTGAATTGCTAATCAAAAATGTCCCGGATTTAATTTTTTTCTTATCTATTCTTAACATATAAAACTGCAACCGTCATTGTTAAAATGCAAATTCACTTAGTGACATCATACATTTTAATGTACTCACCGCGATATAAATGTGCTGAATATAAAATATATTTATACTCAAGTCAAAAATATCTTAAATGATTATAAGCACGTGGTATCACACTTCAATCATGTGCTGTGCTCTGTAAAATCACCTATCTAGTATTCAGCGATAAAAACAGTACTGATTTTTTTTATATGTAGTAACGAAATATTAGAATCTCACTACAAAGTTGCGAAAAATCCATTCATAATTCGTCATGTGTATCGCTATGTAATCTGAAATCCGGATACAGTTAGAAGAGAATAAAAAAAAAGAGACGAAACTCAAATGTATTTGTTAGAAAAAAAAAACTATTTGAAGTTTTTTCAACAAAATAAATTCTCTCATTCCGGCTTTAATCGACCTGCCGTGCAGAGCGCAGTAGTTGAGTTTGTTTTATTTTTGTTTTTTTCAATATATAACTTGGTTACAAACATTTTAGTTTAGTTTTCAATTAAAAATTGTCTAGTGTTTTAATAATAAAACTATAATCAATCGAGACTCTATTAAAATAAATAATTTTATTAATTACTCTATACGCTAATTTTGCTATTTAATCAGTGTAATAAAATAAACGAAAATCATTTTCAACATAAAATGGCACCAATAAATCGTAAGTGAGAATTTTTTCAAAAGCTTAAATTTTCTCTAGTTTTTTTTTTTATCTTATACAAAAACTAGTTTAGTGAATTGTTACGTATATGTATGTGTATAAAAGTTTTCGGATCTTACCTGAGCTTGCTCAACATTACGACATGTTGCGAAAATATGTTTTGGTGGTTCGGTCAATGCAACAATTTGTTTGACAAGTCCTAATCCCAAACCGCGATTGCATCCCGTTATTAGAATTGAATTCATTGTATTGAAATTTAAAGTTCACAAAACTATTTTACACTTTTTTTTTAACTATAAATTTGTTTAGTGCTTACGACTCGTCTTAATAGTATTATAAATGATGGAAACACTTATAGGCAATAAAGAGAATAGAACGAAAAAAAACTTTTAGAAACTGCTCGAATGTACAACAAAACGAATATTAAAGTAATTGTGTAGTTTTCATTTGTATTTATATGTACGTATATCTTTTAAAATAGTGTGTGCGGTTTAATTGTGGCATTCGTTGTTAGGGGAACTTTAAATTTGTTCTTCGGTTTTGAAGGTTGAACAACGAACTGCATTAGTGGTTGTTTATATTTCGATACGGTCGTATCTTTGTGTTTGTTAAAAGTGAGAGACTTTATATATATATACTTTTTTTTGTACATAGTTAAAACGTGAATATTAATGGCGGTTTTTAATCTAGTTAAAAGAAATATATTTGGTTTTGTGATAGCCCGACATGTTATTATTAGTAATAATTATAGAATAGTTACAAGAACGTTTTCAAAGAGGCGTAAGTATTTAGTTATTACAATTTATGTGTTTTCTTCTTCTCTAAGATGAGAGAGCGTAGAAATAAAATATAAAATGTCACTTTGTGTTGTGTGATTATTTTAATTAAGGGCTACGAACTTTTCATATCGTAATGCGATGTAATTTGTTTTTAGGTTATAACCTAAATGAATATAAGTGAATTTTTACACAATTCGATGAATAACGAATAGGTTTTTGTGTATTTCTTAATATTCAGTTGTTTTTCTTTATCTTGTATATTTACTGTCGTATTGATCATGTGGCTAGGTATACAGGGCTAAGTAGTACATTGACCTCATTTATTAAATGTCAGAATTAAATTATGTAATTCGTTTCGAAGTGATGAATGTTTTTAATCAATTATACGAGCATTTGTCATATATTGTCAAAATAAAATTTGACAATTTGATAGATGATTTAGCATAATGTTTATCGATTTAGTAATTTTGAAAATAAATAAGTCACCAATCATTCTTATGAATTTATAAAATTAAGCTTCTGTAACTAAATTTTTGGTCTTAAATAATGAGTGCATCGAGTGCTTGTAGATGACAATCAAAGTAAATGCCGCCTTGCAACTAAAAGAAAATTTAGATCACTGATTCACTGGTGACATTTTTTGTACTGGTTTGAATATTGGCTATTTTGACATTAATTTTGTCAAAATTAATTTTGTCATTTGTTCTAGATGCACTAATTTTAGTTTACTCCGTAAACCTTCTTATTGAAATAGTTCATACTATAATCACATATTTATTTTTGCTTTCAGTAGTCTGAAATAGTCCGTTTTATTGCTGCACGCTGCTCACAGTATTGAAACAACTTCATCATGGCTGTCTCAGTCCTGACGAATAGAATAGGTGCCGAGTTTTCACTAGTGCCTTGTTGATTCTTAGATGGCTTCGATTTGTTCTTTCGTGATACTCTTTTAGCATTGTAGGATATTCGGCTCTTTTCAAACGTTCAATAAAACATACTTTTACTCAGGGAAATGGTATCTGATCCTTTCTTATGATGATGAGCTTTCGTCTCAAACGAAATAAATGACTTATAGATTTATTGTCGAACACTGCTGATACTCGATATTGAGACAAGAGCATCTTTCGGACCTTAGCGGGTAACTATAGGTTTTTTTATCCAACATCTTATGCCTCTCCAATTGGTCGAGTGATTAGAAATTGGAATAATTTTAGTTCCGAATTTTAATTTCTATATTTCTATTCTTCTTCAGTGTTACCTAGAACCAATTTTCTCCACACAAGTGTGTTAGTAGCTTCTTTCAATGATTAATAATTACTACTTGTCGACTTGTTGCTAATGTATCGGCGACTTTTCGAAATCATCGAATATCTGATTCTGAATTTATCTGGCCATCCTGAATCTAAACAATCTAAATAATTGTATAAAATATTTTTCGCTTGTACAGTCTACAAGTTAGGGTCATTATAAAATTGGAAATATTTCATTTGGTAATCGGCGTGCGCTAGATATACTCAATACGACTTTTTATTTACTTATCAGTCAGTGCATTGAATAAATCAATCACCCTTGAAGTAAAGAGGTTTTGAGTTAAATTCCAATACATTTTAATATGAATAAATAAAGGTTTTATAGTTGATTAAATAGTAATCATAAAATAAAACTAAATGTTTGATTTATTGGATATTTACATTTAGAATAACCTGGAAAAATCAAATCTGGATAAGAAGCCATTTATACTTTTTTATGTAGACTTCAGTTTCTTTCAGTTCAGTTAGGAGTTTGTTGTTTGAACTATTCTATGATATATTCTTATATTTGGGTTTAACGGGACTGTTCGAGTGCGAATTGATGTGGAAATTTTAATCAGCAAATTTTTATTTTTGCTATGGTCACTTAATTTTCGTTTAGTTTTTCGCCAGGCCGTATCTTATAGACAATTTTTTCAAATTTACATTATTAATGAGAAATACATACAATCTCTAAATAATTTTGATATATTTGTTGTAAAATAAGTCGATTCATTTAGAACCCTAAGCTTTTTGGTATAACCCTTAGAGTTGAAAAAACTGCAGACAAAAGTTAAACGGCGTTAAATCGCATGTCTGCTCAGCCAATTCAGCAAATAGGAAACTATACCTTTACAACATTAAATCATTTAATGATTTAAAGCAGTCATTTGCTTATTTGAATGCGTTTTGTATTTTTTAAAATTAATTTTTTAATTTTTTCATAATTTACAGTTAGTGATTGCAAGTGTGGAATTTACAGTGTTCGATTTAGGATGCAAATGAAAATGGATTCTCTGATTTATATTAAATTTGATGAAAAAGGATATTTTTGATTTGCTCAATGTATCATAAATAAGAGATAGTAACTAATATTGGCCGAATAGATTGCACAGAAAATGATTTTTTCCATACAGTTTTATTGGTAATGTGTGTTTTGCATCATTGTCTGAGTACTACACGTTAAGTAATAGATTAGTATAATTTATTATCTAAGCGTTAAATACCCCTGAATATTTTTTGCAAATTTTCTCAATTTAAAATAAATAAACAATTGGTTTTATTAAATCTAATAAAGTCTTCAGACAAAACTGAGACTATTGCCAGCTGTGTTTTACATTCATAAAAATTAGTCCTATCATTAATTTTGATGAATGATATTTCAAATATTTATACAAATAGTAATAAAACAAAAAATGTCTATATTTAGAAAAAAAAAATTGTATCTTATCACTGACGTCACATACATGTCAAACTGTTCGTTAAATACATAAAACAAAAATTTTAATTTTACTGATTAGAAGAAAAAATTAATTCACGATTACTTATACTCTAAATTTGCGCCATAACGATTTTTACCATAAATATTATTACATTTAATTGCCGACGAATGATTTTTGGCCTTGCCAATTCAAGGTTTTAATCGATCGCGTTTTTTCATAATAATATTATACCGATTTATATTATTAGGAAATTTTTCATTAAGATTTACTTTTTGATATTGAATCATACATATAGAATAGACTGTTTTTTATTTAAATCGTTAAAAATGGAGCAAGTACATTATGTAAAGTGATTTGCAAGAAATTTTTTGTATGGTAAATAATTAGGTCACCAAGTTAAAGAAAATGTAAAATCAAATGGATTTCTTAAATCGATTTATTATGCATGCATGATTTATCAACGAGTTGAATATATGTTAGATTTATTTATAAGATATTTGATTCTATCACAGCTTGTTTTTATTGACTAATCATCATGTGCTCAATGCAATCTTTATAGATATGGTATAAAACAGGTGTTTGTCTAAAAGTCGTGACATCAAAATGGCATTGCATAGTCAGCTACATACATTTTTTTTTAATTAATAATAATTTTGTTTATTTTTTCTCTATATTTGAATACAAATTTTACATACACATAATAACAAATTAATTTTTGTAAAACTCATAAGGTTAACATATTAATGAGCATAAGTTCCACAGTAGATTTAGTGTATTTTAAACCTCTAGCAGGCCATTTTTTTTTTAACTAGAAAAATTATGGTAGGATTAGGTTAAATGTGAAAAAGCCAAAAATAATGTCGAAAATCACATAAATCTAAAATTATGGTCCTCAGGTAGGAATATAGGTAGACCGTCTAAAGACGGAGTTGACGGCTTACAGAAGAAGAAAAATTCATCACTTTCTTCATGTTGAACTTCAAAATCCGCATACATGTTTCTATCTAAAGAAACTTCATTAGTTGGATGAATTACATTTATTCTACATTATTCGGCGCTGTTTCTTCTCCATTTTTCTGAAGTTTTTATATGGAAATTTCTCATATGATTTATCATGCCGGTTCATATCATTTTTCATATACATACATCAAATTTTGTCATTTTTTTGTGTTTACTTATCGCAGATGATAATATTATGACATATTATATAATATTTAATAAATTGTAGGATACTAATTAATTTTTAAACGTCTATTTTAAATTAATTGAATTTTTCTCAATTCGGTTGCGTAAAATGAAATACAAAAGTAATATGACGCAAATTAAATCAACAGATCGGCCCTCCATCTATTTTTGAGTTTTGTAATGTTAAATATTAATAGCTGTATTTCTTTTGTAAAATGTGTTTTAATGAGTTTAATGGACACTTTTGGAGTTATATATAATTCAATAGAGCAGTTTTTTAGTTAGTTTTGGTCGCAAAATGCGATACCGTAAGGGATAAATATTGAACGTGAAAAACTTAAAAATTATAAATGGATTTGAGGTAATTAACTAATCAAATAAGTTTTTCGTGAACATGGTTTTAATTAATATATTTAAATAAAAATATGTGCAATTTCGTTTGTTTTTAGGCCGCAATTCAACAGGAAAGTTAACCATTTTAGATTCATAATGTTCATTCGTTTTTTCTGTTGGTTCCAATGCCTATTATTATAAATACTGGCCATGTAATCGAGACAAAAGGGAAATGAGAATTAAAAATGTAAGTTTTAGATTACATTTTGTTGTTTACAATCATATTTTTATTTGCAAGTGTAAACTTAATTAGACACACAATTTATCTAGTTATAGCGTAAAAATGATATAACATTAAATAATGAAAGTTTTAATACAGAATTTCGAGTTCTTATACAAGTAGTTCTGTTATGAAGAAAATAAAACGTGCGTTTCATATTAAATGTTGGATTTTTGTTTTACTTTGAATAATATTAAACGCATATTAATTTTCTTCAGAACAGAACTACTTATAAAAGGATTCGCAATTCTGTAATAAAACTTTCATTATTTGATGTTATATTAGTTTTACGCTATAATTAGATAAATTGTATATAATTATTACTCGCTTGCAAGTAAAAATATGATGGTAAATAACAATAAAATGTAATATAAAATAAATTACTCTTTACGAATATCAGATTTATCATATTGTTTATCCCTTACATACAACTGGCGGTGATCGGCAAAACTAATTGAAAAATTGTGCTATTGAGTAATAATGGGTTATTTAAATAAATACACGATAATCGAATGAGGTAAAATGGGACAAGTAAAATCGAGTAGTGAATCATTAAATACTGCTGACAAATTAAAATCGGGAACAGAAATCGAATTATTATGATCAAAATTACCGTCATCCACTTCACTATCACTTGATGAATTCATGCATTTTAATATATGCCATAGAGCCAAGGATATATGATCTGCTGGACGCATCTTGACGTCTTTTTGTTTCCTTTTTCGTGGGATTTTCTGGAAACAATATTCTGTTTCAGTCGAATAAAACAGTAAAAACAAAACATCAAAAAGTGGCCCAATTTTATATTTGTAAAAAAATATGTCCACTTGACATATTTTTTTACAAATATAAAAAAAAACATCCATTAACCGGCAAGTCCGTCTTTAGACCGCTTAGAATGAATAGCCGCACTCAGAGAATTATTGGTTAAACTTATGTACTACCTTCATCGAATTTGAATAAACTAAATCGTTAACGCGAATTTGAATTTCGTTAACACGAAAACTATTATTTGATCTACCAAAAAGTGATTTAATGTTTTTCCATAAATCTCTTGGGCTGAGTGATGTTTTCGAACATTTTGTGATAATATTCGTATTTCTATCATCTCTACATTTAAAAATTCTGCAATAATTGAAGTTGGCAAAAACTTGAGTGTCAAAGAACTTTACCCAAGTTATAGTTATTAATATAATATCAAAGTCACAAGAAAACAAAATCTATTACTTCTAACATTCTATCAAATTTACTAAAGTAATTCTTGAGATTTATTTATATCTTAATATACCAAATAAAATACTTCTCGCTGCTAAAGTTTTAATCCCAGCATTATTTAAACAATCAACTTGGTAGGCTCAATCTACCTTTAATTTCAGACAGTTATATGTCTCTTAAGAGTTACTATTTGAAACCAATTAATTTTCTTCTATCGGATATTTTGAAATTCGATTTGCTAATTTTTGCCATAAATTCTCTTTGTCGTGCAGGGTAGGTTTTTTTTCTGATAAAACGTCTTTTATGCCCAAAGAGGTGAAACTTTCGGCTTAATTTATCTGCAGAATTAAATTTACTTTCATTGTACCATCGATTCTGCTGATTTTTAAAATTATGGTTTTCAAAAGACATATATTTATGCTAGGGCGCATAGAAATATATATTCTACAGTAGTGGGTAGAATTGGCAACTCATAAAAAATAAAACTTTTATTTAATTAATTTAATTTTTAAGCAATCATGCTTCGCTTCTGAGTCACATTAAGTCGAAAATAAATTATTTCTTACAGTAAAAGTATAAAAAAAAACCACGAATGTCGGGTTTTGGTTTTTCCCATATCGTCAGTCCCGTTTCATTTAACCCAAAAATTAGAAAGCCTTGTTTCTACGCAAATATCGGGTAATTATGATTTAAAAAATATTTATTTATTTATATTTTATATTTTACCTGTTTTAAAATCAACTGATTGTCATTATTAGTGACCGTGTGTAGGGTTTGCATCAATATTTGTCAATACTTTGTTAATACTGTTAATATTTTATTTGTTAAATACTTTGTTTAATTTATGATTAAACGATTATGGTAATTTTAAATTAAAGCAATTCCAAAATGAATGATTAAGTGTGGTAACGTACTATTACGATATACCGTTGAAATGAGTGATATGTCACTATCTGAAATTGAATTTGTATCTGCAATCGAGGACAGTTTCGAACAAAATTCGATTATTCAATTTATTAAGAAATAAGAGACTGCCTGAATTTTGGAATCCAACAAGTTCAAATTATATTAACAATTATGTAAACAAAAATTAATACTTTGCGCATAATTATTGGAAGAAGCTTAGAAAAATAGTGGCATATAAAAGATCGGGATGTGGAACAGCTGACGTATATAAACAGAGGTATATAACCAACCATGATGATACCTTTTCGAGCATTAATGTTTATCAATAAAACAGTGCTTTAAAACCGTTGTAATTATAATACATGGCACCTGAATTGTGGGGTTTTGTAATGTTAATATGCTTCCCGTCCTATTTATAATAAATATTATAATATTTAGACTAGCGAAAGTAGTGATACACGATCTCCAATACCAGGAAGTTAGAGCATCGGTACTGCGACCACCAAAACCGCCAACACAAACAAAAAACGCTAGGTCTATAGGAGAAACGGCTGAGCGCAACGATCTTCTGCGAAAAGCCTGTCCGTATTTGGAACAAAAACATAATAAACCTATACAATCTGTAAAGCTTGGGGCGAAAAACTATCAGGTTTGGATTCTAACCAACGGCTTTATGCTGAAAAAGCCAATAGCGATGTGTGATTCTAGGCAAGCCTTGGATGAGTCATAAGGATTCCGTCAAAATAAATCAAGAAGATAACCGGCTTTGGACAGTAGTATCACCACCAATCACCAACAGTAATAATTCAGTGTCGCAGTCAGAAACAAGATTCGAACCATCTCCTATATTTAAAAATTATTTTAACAATTTTAAACCACAAATAATTTATAATAGCAGAATAATCTATTGCGTTTAGCAGGATATCTCAGAGTTAATGCCAGTCCTTCGTCAAAAGATTTACATTTTCTCATGGCGGTGCCTTGGCTTACCAGAAATGGTTGGCTCATTTGCAATATTTTTTGGAACTGTTTTTCGCTCATCCGAAAATAATAATCGCTTTATTCAAACTAATTACTTTTAGTAGAACAGTATGGGAATAGTTTTCTCTTAGTTTTCAGCCATTCCTTCTTTCAGTATTTTCGCTTTACAGGTTTTTCTGAACACAATGCTAAAACTATCGCAACACACGCTTTTTTCTTCATATCCATTCCAAATTTAAAAATTAATAAATTCACTCAAAAACACTTTCTACAGCAGTGACGCAATCGGTATAATGTTGAAATTAATGACATTAAAAATGATTGTGTAATACTGACATTACTTGTAATGACATTAATATTGATCCGTGTAATGCTTGCTAATGGTTACTCCCGTTTGAATTAAAGGTTTATGCTTTTGGAGTCTTATTAGTGGTATTCTATAGACGACATAACATGTCCGCGTTTTTGTGTCTAGATGTTCGCTGAATGTGAATAAGTAAGTCCCTATGTAAGCTATCATAATGTACTATAAACCATAGTTCTTTGATAATGCCACTTTGTTTTGAAACATTGCATCATTTGTAGATTTGTCTTTTTGGTAAAATCCCAAATTTGAAATACCTATAGGTTCATGCTGGTTTTAAAATTTGCCGATATAATAGCAATTTGTTATGAATTGTAAGCTATGAAGTTTTACCTATAAACTAATCAATTTTTCTATTTTGAACATCAGTTCAATTCTTCTTTTGTCATTTTAACGTGCTTTTCATGAAGTTTTTGGTCGTTTGCTAGCTTGGTAAAAAGGAATTTTAGCAGTAAGACATCTATCCCCTTATTGTTTTGTAATAATTACTATTATAAACCCACCATTCAAAAGGTAAATTTATAAGCGTCTTGCTTCCACGTGGAATCTCCATTTTCTCCCTAACCAATCTCCCACCAGCATGTACTATTTTTCGATCTTGAGTTGTTTCTAAAGTTCTTAGAACTCTGAGCCCATATAGAGCTACTGGGCCTGATGAATTACCTTCAATTGTCCTAAAACACTCATTTATCTCTAGCTTTAGAGGTTCCTCTTGCCAAATTGTTGAAATTTTCAAAGAACTGGCATTTTTCCCTCGGAAAACAGCAAATATTTGACAAAACTCCTTTCAATTACCGCCCAATTGCTTTGTTGTCGACCATCTAAAGTAATGGAATCTATTGTGAATTTTCACATAATGAACTATCTCGAAAGACATGCGCTTTTATCAGATTTTCAATATGGGTTTGGTAAGAATCGCTCTTTAGGTGATCGTCTATTGCCTATTTCTCATTTTTGGGAAAAAAGTATTGAAAAGTATGTTGAGTCAAGTGTCGTATCGCTAGATATTTCAAAAGCATTTAATCGAGTATGGCATCAATGTCTGATCACTAAAATTCGGTCACTAAATCTTGATAGTTCTCTTATTCAATGGATAGAGGGTTATTTAATGGGAAGATCGATCAAGGTATTAGACGGTATTTCATCCGACTCGTCTGAAATCAATTCTGGTGTACCGCAAGGTTCATGTTTCACTCTTTTGTTGATGATATTCTAGTACGGTTTAACAGCCAAAAGGACGGACCCATTTAACTTGCTCTCGTCAATTTATGAAGAATTCAGTTCTGACTTGCATTGACAAGGTCATTGAATGGGGAAAATCTAATATAGTAGAATTTAATCCACTGAAATTCCAAGTTTGTCTTTTTTCATAAAAAAAATTTTAAATTATGTTCCACCCATAATAAACGGCATTCAAATGAATAGGTCCTCCCCTCTTAGAATGTTGGGTTTAGAAATTTCGAGTGATCTTTCATGGAAAGATCATATATATTCAATTGTAAAAAAAGTCAGTTTTATTAGACGCTGTAACTTTTATGTTAACCCCTATATAAGTTCTGATGCAAAGCTTATGTTAGGCTCATTATGGAATTTAATTCGTTTGTCTGGGATGGTGCTCTAAAATCTAATCTCAACTGTCGATAGAATTCAAAATAGTGTTATTCATATGATTAACGATACAAATATTGCAATCAATTGACTCTTTAGAGCACAGACGCAAAGTAGGTGCTTTATCGCTTTCTTACAAATATTATTTTGGTCATTGTTCTTCTGAAATTAAAACTCTAAGACCACTGGCATTTGTCAGCAGGGCCACTCGTTTTGGTTCAAAGCAACATAGCTTCGCTTTAGATATACCCAGATGTAGAACTAACCATTTTAAATCTTCATTTTTCTCTAGTCACCTCCCTGTGGAATCAAATAGATTCGTCGAATTAATTCTAATGAGGTTTTTTTAGCCAACCATGTTGCCGTCGCGTAATTTATTAAGGGTGTTATCCCTAAGCAATATGTTAAAAAAACACTTTCCATTGATGCTAAATGTCGAGTGACCTGCTCGAAGACATTTCTACTGAGACTCAACTGTGAGTCGGGTGGTATTAGCCGCCATCTACTTACTAAAAATATCGACCGAGAGAAGATGTAACGTTACCACTAAGACACGCGTAGATGTCTTACTCAGCGCCACGCTTAAGAGCATACAGCTAATTCTTTTCACAATCTCTATCCTATTTTGAGAGTTAAATGTCCAGTGCTGGTCACGAAACGCCCACTCCGTGCATAAATAGGGTCTTATCGTGTACCAGCTCCGGTTTGAGACCCTATATGATTAGAAGCTTTATTTTCTCTTTCTATGAAGTAAGGCTTCCAGTTAAGTTTACTGACGTAAGATTTTGCTAACCTGAAAGTTACATTTTAGCATAGCATATAAAACTTTTCCATAGACAATAGTTAAGCACCTCTAGCTTTACTATGTTTGGGAATTACCCGATTTAAAACATTGCTATGTTTTATCATATCCTGTTTTATCCTGTTAAATTATTTAATTTGTTTATTTATTAAAAGGCAATTATTGAAAGTTAGCCTATATTATCTACACCTTCATAAAACTTAAAATATTATCACTACTAAAGTCAATATAAGTCGCATTCCTCGATAAAACATAGTCAAACCTCAGTCTAGTAAAAAAATAGCTTCATGTCATTTTTATAAGTTCGATGCGGTGAACCGCATATATTTAACTTCGGTTTAAGAAACTAGCACAATCATTGCTGCGTTAACTTTTGTTCTCGTTCATATTATTCCCGAGTAAAGTAAAACAATTAATTTTATCAGTAATTAGTGTGTATAATTTGTGTCCAGTCTAACTAAATGTTTGCCATGATAATAGGTAACCACATACGAAAAACGGTTTATATGTTTTCGAATGGTGTTATCACTATTATATGATAACTAAGTACAATTAGATAAGAATACAAATTAAATTTCTTACCGTTATTCAATATATAAGTATTATATTGTTTGTATTTCTTTTAGATATAGTTTTTCTAGAACATTATAAGAATAATTGATAAGTATAATATAATGTTCCTAGTTTACTGAACTTAACCATTTTATACCCCTAGTTCTTTGTGGCCATCACTATGTTGTGCCTTATTACAGCTTAAACTATATTAAGGTTTATAGTTTATAATTCCTTCGTATTATGTACTGAACTACTATAATACGCCATTTATCTTTTAAGTCTGAAAGGTGAAATATGGGTTCGAAGTTAAAGGAATTAAATGTTATGAAAACACCTTTCAAATTTTAATGATAATCCGTCTGCTCTTTAATCCTGATTCGGATCTCTAATAAAAGTCTTGTTCCATCAATTAATTAGGTTTCTACATACTCGAACCTCGATTCCCTTAAAAACCATACTGAAATTTAGAAAGCTCGCGTAGCAATGTCAAATGGATATCAAGAAACACTTTAGTCAAACTCTTGTATGTTGCCACATAGGGCACTTAGGGTATTTTGAATTCGAATACCTAATTATTTACGTACGTCTTGGAAACTGTTCGAAATTTTTGAATTTCCCACGTGCTTTTGCCGCCTTTTTACTAAAATAATCAAAACCTTCTGTTTCCTGCACTACTTCGCAAACACTTCTTCTTATCTAATGTTTTATTGATACCAAATGTTGTCTCAGCTAACTCAGCCGCTTTTTAGAACAACACACTTCTAATATGCTAGTTTTTGATAGAATAAGCCGTTTGTTTCACAATTCCCAATATTGTGTCCTAACTGTTGTAATCTGAAGCCTCTTGATTGGATTTATATCTTTATTATATGCAATATTTTAAAGATTCATTGCGGCTCATTTCCGCAGTAGTAACTGTTTATAATTTATCCATAGCCTTGACTTGCAGCGCCAGCATATGTTAAGCTCTTGTACTACAACTGAACCATTTTTCTGTACCGTGGAAATGTGCGTTTAAGTACGTTTTAAGATTCCTTGTTGGGGAATGGTAGCTGGTTCGCTTGAAACATGGATATTGAAATGCTAAATCATCTCGTTAAGAGATGGGCGGCATTTCAATGCCACCACGGACGTCAGAGAAACTGATTCCAGCGACTTGATTGCCTGACTGTCCTTATATATTGTTATATTCCTTGTGGATATGACATTAGGAAGACGATCGGATATATTTACATTTAATTTGCCACAATAGACTCCAGCTCCGACTTTGCCGTCTAGCTTGAAGCCGTCAGTGTAGAATTGTATACTTCCAGTTTCTGTTGTTGACCTGTTCTCCCAGGATTCCCTTGAGCGGATAAGGGTCCGGAAGCCTTTTTCAAAGCATACAATCGGTATTGTGTAGTCACTATTCGCAAACAAGGCAGAGAATCGTGCAGCCGTAGTTGCTGCTCTCTGCTCACCAAAGATGTTGGCAGGAAGAAGGTATAGCGTAGCATAGCCTCCAGAGCACGTGTAGGGGTTGTCCTTAGTGCCCCGCTTATAAGCAAGCAGGCCGTTCTTTGTACCTTCTCTATCATATTTTTATTTTAGTTTTCTTGTCTAGTGTTGGCCACCACACACTCACCTCATACATCAGAATCGGTCTGACTACAGCGGTGAAGAGCCAGTGTACCAGCTCTGGTTTTAGACCCCATCTCCTACCGACAAAGTTCCTACATGAGTACAGAGCCATGGCAGATTTCTTTACTCTCTCTAAAATATTGGGCTTCCAATTTAGCCTACTGTCCAAAATTATGCCCAGAAATCTGGCGTTATCAGTAAAGGCCAATGCCGTGCCTTTTAAGGTAGGAGGGGCTACTACCGGAATTTTATTTTTCTTGGTGAATAATACAAGCTCTGTTTTGGATGGATTTATACCCAGCTTCTGATTTATCAACCTCCTTAAGGGATAGGCCACATCTAAGAAAGATTCCTTTCTAAACTGCCTCCGTCCTGACATTGTTAAAGGCGTCCTCTATATCGAAGAAGGCTACCATACATAACTCTTTCGAGTGGATTGATTTCTCAATTGTTCGCACTAGGGAATGCAGAGCCGTGTCCACAGATCTCCCTTTCCAGTACGCATGCTGAGAAGTCGCCCAATTACAGGGTTTTATTTTTTGCACGTATGTACACGTCAATCAGTCTTTCCAATGTTTTTAACAGAAAGGATGATAGTTATAGGTCTTAGGTCCTTTGGGTAGACCTGTCAATTCTTCCCCGTTTTCGGGATAAAAATTACCCTAACCTCCGTCCATTTCCTAGGAATATAATTCAGCTTTAAACATCTCTTGAAGGTCACATCTAGCCATGGGAGAATGCTCGACGAGTGTTTTTGCAATTCCACTGGAATGATACCCTCCGGGTCTGCCGATTTATAGAGTCTAAAGCCGTTTAGTGCCCATAGGATCCGATTTTTGCAATTTCCTCCGGGCACCCGACGATAATTTTTCCCTATTCCTACCAAGCTCCGTCGACATATCCACACTATCTGGGAGACAGGTTTCCAACAGGAGCGCCAATGATTCCTCACTAGACGTTGTCCACAGCCCATCTGGTTTAATTAAGTAACTAGGGCTCGTTGGGCCCGTAGATAAGATTTTCCTGAGGCGCGAGGTCTTCGAAACACTTATTTCATCACAGAATAGTATACCTCCTCTGCGTCCTCTGCGTCTTCCTTAATTCCTTTTTATACTTTTTAAGGTGCTCCTTATAGGAGTCCCAATCCTGAGCATATCTAGAGCCTTTTGCTCTGTTGAATGCTTTCCTACACCCTATAAGAAGGATCCCCAAAACCCTGGACCGCCATACTGGTTTCTGCTTCCCCTTAGGTATTCTTTTGGGACAAGCAGTGTCCAAGGACAAGTTACAGGCGCTTGTGATTTCCTCCACCAGGAAATCTAGCTCCTCTGTGGCTGGGGCTTCGGAGCATCGGTCGGTAAGAGTCTACTAACACTTCCCCGTATTTGTTCCAGTTAGTCCTTCTAGGATTCCTGAAGGCTTTCTGGGTAACAGTGAATGCCAATTTTAAACGTCACGTACCGATGGTCCGAAAAGGAGAGTTCTTTCGAGTCACCCAGTATTACTCCGATCTTTTTCCGTTCCGCTTCGAGTATCAGTTCCCTCAGCTTATCTGGTGAAACCTCCTCTCGGTCCATGTAGGCAACCAGCCAATAATTTATTCAATCTTAATTTATTGTAACTTTTTGTTACTTTTGTCACTGCTTCGAAAAAATTATCCGGGGCGATTATATGACTAAGATTTAATTTCGTCGACTTATTCACCTAACTTCTTACTGTATTTTTATATAGATTCCAATCAACAAAAGTATGAACCTCGAAATTCAAAAACAGTTCGACATTCAAAAACAACGGCTCCAAAAACAATCAAGCTTATAAAAGTGTCAGCTAAAACTAGATTACTTGTTACACCAATAGCACCTTTATCAAAATCTAAATTTCCAGGTAAATTTTGAAAGTTTTGGTTTCAATGATTTTGTTGTAGTGAACGTTTTTAATGGTTTAGTTGTAGGCATTATTAGTTTATGTATTGTAAATTTAACGTTAATAGTAAAGTATTGATTGGAAAGGAATTTCCCACTTAATTATTGAAACCAAATCATTCATTTACCATTTCATATTGTCCTCCGCATAATTATATAGTTATGCATTTTAAAATATGTTGTTGCTCAATTTTTTTCGCTGATCATTTTTATAATTTGGAATTATATCGGAATTACATTTATAGTCCAATCAATCTTATTTATATTATAACATTTTTCGATTAGAACAAGAAGATGTGAAAAATGAAAATGTTGTCAAGATAAATAATCCATTGGATAAAACCGAATTTCACCTAACCGATTGTTACTCAAATCCTAAATCAGATGGATGTACACAAACTAAATCGAAAGGTAAACTCTTTGGAAATGGTTTCAATGATATTTTATTGAAGTTTAATTAGTTATAGTTGTTTAAATGTTAGTGAAGTTCAAAATTATAGTTTTGGTGTGTTGTGTAGTTTTTGTTGTTGCTCATATAAGGAATATAGATTTGGTCTTTAGCTCAAAATTATATCAAGTTAAAAATAAATGTGGGAGTTTTGATTACGTTCATATCTTTATTATACACAAAACTAATAATTTCTCGATGTCAGTTTCTGACAGCCAACATAAATAATTTTATCTCTGATGTACAACAATATTTAAATAAATAAATTGTTAACCATAGGCAATTCTTGTGAATTACTAGTCTGAGCGTTATTATAAAATTTGTTATTATAAAATACCTTCCGTATAATTAGTAAATTTGTAAATTTTACAGAATTTTAATTAATCCCACCTGGCTACTGTCTCATGTGATTGCTGCTGATACACAATTTGTGTAATACTAGTAAATCTCAATTCAAAATCTTTAAAACGTTTTTTTAGTCTTTTGTACAACCATCCATTGTAAACACATACTGTGTTTATGTTTTCATTCTAAAATTAAATATATATAAATGTATAGTTTTTCGCAATTTACGTCATTTTTCCCATGACTTCATCATCATCATCATCAATTTAATTATGTAGATTTTCCTGTGTTGTCCATTATTTTTATAACCAAATATTTTCGACTTATTTTGATTATGTTATATTATGACTGAAGATTTCTGCGACCATACACATTCAATTAAAATGAGCAAAGGGTGCGCGAAGTCTTAGAAGTGATGATTACTCATTGTATGCTTGGAAATTTTCCTCGTTCCGTAGAATATAATACCAACAGCAGTTTTTTTTATTTGATTTGGTGTTTGTGTGTTTATGTAGTATAATTGCTAATAAATACCGCGTCTATGCTTTTTATAGTGTTTAAACAGAATTAAATATCTAATACACAAAAAAATCTGTTTTCTAAATTTTTATTAATTAAATCTGGGTTTTTGTAAATTTATATCGTCATTAGATGTCATGTCAACGCGAAATATACATTTTACGCGATTATTAATATTTCTTATCTATGATGTTATTTATATCGGATGTATTTTACTATTTTCTGTTTTTCCACTATCAAAATTATTTTTTATTGTAAATATAAATTATTAGTCTAGTAGTGTTGTATTTAAACATAATGGATTTATGACTTTTTTTTTATGTATGGTTCTATATTTAGAAGACGATCAACAATACGATTACGACCTTGTGGTAATTGGTGGTGGATCAGGTGGATTAGCGTGCGCTAAAGAGGCTTGTGCCAACGGTGCTAAAGTTGCAGTACTCGATTTCGTTAAACCAACACCGTTGGGAACTAAATGGGGTTTGGGTGGAACATGTGTAAATGTAGGTTGTATACCGAAAAAATTGATGCATCAAGCGGCATTACTTGGTGAAGCTATTCATGTAAGGATTTACTATTTAGAATAATATTTTGTAATTAAGTTCACATAAAACTCAAACATGGATAAATTTTTTTTTTTTAAGGATTCTCAAAGCTATGGATGGAAAATTGATAGTCCCGAAACGATTAAATTGTCATGGTCATCGCTTGTCGAAGCGGTACAAAATCATATAAAATCCGTAAATTGGGTGACTCGAGTCGATTTACGCGATAAAAAAGTAGAATATATAAATGGTTTAGGCTATTTCAAGGATGCTCATAATGTTGTGGCTGTTTTAAAAAATAAAACAGAAAAAATATTAAATGCCCGATATATTGTGATAGCCGTTGGTGGTCGCCCAACTTATCCAAATATTCCCGGTGCCTATGAATATGCCGTAACAAGTGATGATATTTTCAGTTTAGACCGTGAACCTGGTAAAACTCTTATTGTAGGCGCTGGTTACATTGGTTTAGAATGTGCCGGATTTTTAAATGCTTTTGGATATGATTCTACCGTTATGGTGCGTTCTGTACCATTACGTGGTTTTGATCAACAAATGGCTGGTATTGTGGCCGCTGCTATGGAAGAAAAAGGAATTAAATTTTTACAAAAAACTATTCCAAAATCAATTGAAAAGCAAGCCGATGGTCGACTTTTGGTTAATTATCAATCGAACGATGGTTCGGTTGGTAGTGATATTTATGATACTGTATTGTTAGCTGCAGGTCGTACCGCTCTAACACCCGATTTAAAATTGGAAAATGTCGATATTAAAGTTGTGCCGGAATCATCGAAAATTCTAGTAGATAACGAGGAGCGTACGTCAATTCCACATATTTTCGCTATTGGTGATGTAATCGAAGGTCGACCAGAATTGACTCCAGTCGCTATTCATACAGGTCGTTTATTAGCCCGCCGCCTATTCAAAAATTCAGTACAATTGATGGACTATCGTGATGTAGCAACAACTATTTTCTCACCACTAGAATATGGTTGTGTTGGATACAGTGAAGAGGCTGCCATTAAACAATATGGGGAAGATAAGGTTGAAGTTTATCATGCTTACTACAAACCGACAGAATTTTTTGTTCCACAAAAAAGTGTTAGACATTGTTACTTAAAAGCGGTTGCAGAACGTGAGGGTGATCAAAAAGTGTTGGGTCTTCATTATATTGGACCAGTTGCTGGTGAAGTTATTCAAGGATTTGCCGCAGCCGTTAAATCTGGTTTAACAATTAACATTTTAGTAAATACAGTCGGTATTCATCCAACTACTGCCGAAGAATTTACTCGTTTAAGTATCTCGAAACGATCAGGTGTTGACCCAACACCGGCAACATGCTGTAGTTAAATATGCGTTCGATGACGGGGAATACTTTAACAAAAAAAAATAAAGTTTAATGTACTCAATTCATTATTATAAAATAAAATAAATTTTTTTTTAAAATTATAACAATATTTACTAGATAATATATAATATAATGTGTATATGTTTGGTGTGTCGCACAGTTGAATGTTTACGCATTGGAGAGTATTTCTGTGTACCCATCAGATATGTAATTTAAAACACATAGCGCGTAGAAACCATTTACAATTAAATAGGCTCAACGAAATAGAATAATTTATAAATTTTGTTTTTCTATAATTTTAAATTTTATTCTTTTATCATTTTTCTGGCATTATTCAAAATAAAAATCAACAAAAAAATATATATCTTTTTTACGTTCATTATCTTAACTTTTATTAATTTACGCTATGAACTTACACTAGAATTCTATCAATTTTATGTAAAGGTTAGACTATTTTTCTCTCGAATATTTAAAAAGTCTGTGTTTTCCTCGAAATTCTAGTTTTCAAAATCGTTGTCCTACAAAGTTTTTTGGGAGCAATACCAAATTATCACTATTTTGAAGGGCATTTGGGAACATTTAAACATTTAAATCGAAATATTTCAAAATATGACGGGACAGCAAAAGGAACCATAACAAATTTGCCTTATTTACGTTCCTCGGGAAAAACCTAATGATTAACGAGCAGCTATTTTCGTTTCGTGGCAGGGTTTTAAACAGTTTATTCCTTCTAAACCGGACAAATATAGAATAATAAGCCATTAAAAGAAATACCATATTTAAAAAAGGAGGGACTTTAAAGAGAAGCATTGGCATAGAATATTGATTATGAACTTTGCACACCAATTTTCAACTGACGTGTGTTGGTACCCTGCGAAATAATAAACTGTATTTCTACAAATTTATTGACAAGATCGTCAACGCCCGGTGGAATCAAAAGTATTCGGATTATTTAAGTTTATTTTTTTTTGCAAAAAAATTTCCAAATAAAAATCGACCTGTAATTTTACTATTGTCTATGTGACGTAGCATCGAAAATCATTTGGTTGCATTTATCCTGATAAGCATTCCAATAATAATAAGCAAAATATGCGGCGCAAATTATTTTTACAAGATCTAGTACAGGAATTAGTGGGCCCAAATATTCAAAGCCATAGTATATCACGTCTATCCACCACAACAAATAGATTAATGTCAGAAATTATATCGTCCTGTTGTTTAGAGAAGCAAGTTCAACTTCAATAAGACACCAGTTAAAATAATACGAAAAAAGGAAGGAAGGTGCTACATGTGCAATCCAATGCTTTGACAAATCAACCAACATAATGCTAAATATGCAGTAGGTCTACTGCGTATTCCGATCTGAAAGTAAAACCGATCTGAAAGTAAAATCTGATTTGACTATGAATCGGTACTGTGTAACGTTTTCAGATCGGAACAAAATGTTGCTATATATTTTTCTGATTTGAGATGTCAAATTTTTTTGTTCCTTAGGTTTTTGCGAATAAATGCAAAGTACTAGTGATGATGAAAGTTTTCTGCTATTCACAGAAAAATATTAAGAGACAAATTAAATATTTTGGAAATTCATTAGGTTATTTATTTATTTATCATTTTATCTATTATGTGAAAATATACAAGTATGCTTAAAAAAAATTATTGACACACAACAGAAATATGTTACAGTAATTAAAATAATTAAATAATTAAAATAAAATAATTAAACAACATTTACTGCTTCATCCGTTTTTTAAACCACTCTCTTGAAATATTAAAATCAAAAAAGCCGTAACACTCATTGAATGCATTAAAAATATTAATTAGAGGAGCTGAGTTATTAAAATTATTAGTGCAAAAGGTAATACGCAATAAAGATGGGCGCGATCTTAACGCTCGCTGAGGAGCATTAACACAAAACTTCTCAAGCAACTCGAGACATTAAATTTTAGAGCAAAGAAGATCGCGAGCAAACGTAGCACAAGCTATCTTGCGTCTACTTTCTAACGTTTGTAAATTTATTAAGGCAAGCCGATTTGTATAAGGTTCACGAACAAAACCACAGTTTAAGTTAGGTAAACGACGTAATGCATAGATCAAGAATTGATTTTAAATACTTTCGATCCTCGCCGAATGAGTAACATAAAGGAACCCAAATTACTGAATCATATTCTAATACAGACCTGACGTAAGTAACAAAGAGATTTAACAGTAAGAGGGTGAAAAAATTATTTTCTATTACGCCTAATAAACTCCAACAAAGAGTACCCTGTACTAACAATGTAGCTTACATGCTTATCAAATGTAAGGTTTCTTGAAAAAATATAATGCCAAGATTAAGAATTTCGCATACTCTACAAAGCTGTGTATCCATTAAAAAATACGTAGTCTCTACACAAGGAAAACGCGATCTACAAAAAGAAACAACTTTGCATTTACTTGTATTCAAGGGCAGTTTATTTCTAGTTGACCAGTCATAAAAGATATCGAACTCGTGTTGAACCTGTACAGTATCACTGAACGAATTAACTGCAGCATAGATTTTTAAGTCATCAGCATACAATAGACACACAGGACTTGAAACACTGAACAACAGCATTTATAATAAACACCGTGAATAGTAACGGTCCAGACGGAATAACAAATTTGAAGAACGATCCTGGGAAATACTCACACATTGTTTTCTAGATGTTAGGTACGAAACGATCCATTTGATTGGAAAGAAATCAGATCCGAAGTCAACTAATTTCTGTAGAAGGATTCTGTGATTTAGTCTGTCGAAGGCTTTTGAAAAGTCCACAATCACATCAACTTGGCCGTGACTACCCACAGTTTCGAAGATATAACTCGAAAAAACCATCAAGTTAGTAATTGTAGATTTGCCCTGAGTAAACCCATGCTGACGAGAACTTATCCTATTTGCTATAAGACTCTCTAATCTACATTTGATCAAAGAGTTAAAAAGCTTTGGTATAGCTGATAGTATAGAAATCCCTCTATAGGACTGAATCGCTCCTTCTTCCAGGTTTGAAAATGGGGACAATAAAAGAATTTTTCCAAATATCAGGAAATATCCCACACGAAAGACTCGCATTGAACATATAATGTAACGGTTCGGACAAAGGAAGTGCAAATTTATTTAAAATCCGAGGTGCGATCTAGGTTTACTTAATTTCTAGGTTCATTTAGTTTATTAGTCAATATACGGTTCCAGTTTTTCCAAAATATTTAAAATAATCCTTTTAGGTATTATCTTCTAGGAGAAATAAAAGATATAGATGCCATAAATAGTTCCACTGTCATTCCTCCCGCATGTTAAAGCTAGCCGCTGTGCTTCGTTTTTATGCTCAAGGTGGATATCAGTTGAAGGCTTTTTTATGAAAAAAAGGAGAATTCCCAATGTTATTGATGCCATAGATGGAACCCATATACAATTGATACGGTCACACGTAAATGAAAATCGGGTTTAATCGAAAACTTAGACATAGATATGTAATCATAAAACGACCGTTAAATCCGTAGAAGATGGTTTTGTGGATCGTTTCACTATTTTTTTTTGTATCACTCAACAAATGGTATTGAGTTTCCAAGATTTCCACACAAAAGGTGAACAAAACTGGCTGTTAGGTAATACAATTAATTTATGTTTAGTAAATAATTTTTATTTTGATTGAATTTAACAGAGAATTCAGGATACCCACTTAAGTCGTGCTTTTTAACACCGTATAGATGGAAGTGCAGAAGCAACATTAAACGATACTCACTCAGAACCGAAAATTGTTAATGTTTCGTATTCATATTGCTCCTAAAGTATAAATAATATTGTGTTTCAGTGACTGTAGCACGAATTGAGAAAAATTATTTAGCAAAAAATATTAAAAAAATTGACTTACATTATTTTATTATTGGTTATTATGACTATCGAAAATATTTCTGATAGCTAATTTGCTTTCAGATAAATTTTCCTGATTTTCGCCTATTTTGATTATGAAAATCAGAATACTTAGTACGAAAAAATACGAAAGTTAGAAATGATTTTGATTATCAAAAATATTTTCCGACTTAACATGATTGGCTTACTGTCATTTTACATAAACGCACATATTTTTGAGGTATACCCAGATATATCAAACCAAACCATAAGTCCTTCCATGAGTCATAGGCTTGCTGGGAATCCAGGATCCCCAGCAAGCGATTCGCTAGCGATTTCCTTCGCTATTTCCTTCCTCCTTTAATACCAAGGTGGTCTCCACTAAATTTTTTCCCCGTGAAAATAATATCGGATTTTACCTGATTCATTTCTGGTCCGCACTGAATCAATTATCTAGTTCAGTCAGTTTCGATCCTGAGCTAGTACTTCGTATAGTTTTAGACAACAACAAGGAGTATAGTCGTTCTCTACCTAGTGGATAAATCTTAGCCAACATCAACCTTTGCGCCTGCAAAATTGCAGAACCCTCTAAGAAAATTCTGCATCATCCGTTAGGATGAGTTGCAGATAGTGATCGAGCCAATGTACATTTACATCAAATTCATAATCTCTTATTTGAAATCTCGTTCTCGACGCCTTTGGGTCACATATCATTCGAATGTCTCTTTCTCAAAAGTTCGGCAAAAGTAGCCATCTCTCATACTCATCCGACAAGGACTAACTCTTACACCCATGCATGACATAGACCCGTTGTGAACAACTTGTGCAACTTCAGCTTGTTGGCATTTGCAATATATTTAGACTCTAGCAGTTGAAGTAGGGTATATAATGCTTGGTCCCCGGCGATATGATGCACTTTGATATCCATTCCCATATAATTATCACGAGTGTCTCGAGATCCCAAGGAACGGAAACTCTTCACTCTTTCAAGTGGTCACCAATACTTAAATCTATTGTGACTTGTCCGTCAAACCGGTAATCGTGTATTTTATTATAGACTCATTGATATTTGTAGATACCGGACACTGAGAATCACACAAGTATATCCAGTAGTTTTTTTTTACATTTTTGCCATTTAGTTTCATGACACAGATATCATCATATGCCAAGAGGTCTTGAATGATGATATCATTCCGCTTGAGCTGACAGTGTAAAATGTTGCATCCGCAACCTGAATGTCTCGTAAAAAAAAAATACTGACTACCCGCATCCTTAAAAAACCATTATTGATTGATTTAGAGTATAAGGCCAAGCATTAACCCGGAAAGCGCCGGGCCCACCGTACGCCCGTTTTTACATATACTTGGAAGGATACGACAGGATAGTTAGATATATTAATCAACTGCCAAGACCTGCTTGGTTTTACATTATAAAATATTGCACCCAAAACACTCATGTCTCGTTTAAAATTTACTCTGACTAAAATCTTTTAAAAATCATTGTTAAAAAACGACAAAGAAAAACTGGATGCGGCCAAAATTTAATGAGTCCCCCGCTCACGTTTACGGATACGTGGTTTAGGCTCGGTATTTGGGACAATCTCTGCTACAATCTGTACAATCTGCTTTCATGGCTGATATTCTTTTATGACCATCAAACACGCCTAGTTTTCTAAGTGATTGCATGTTCCTCGTGCCAATCCTTAACCACGTGTTCGTTAAAATGAGCGGATGTCCTGTTAATTTTTAGAGATATAGATTTTTCTACTTTTTTATGACTATTTCTGACCTGTGGATTGTAGTCTATCCAAAACCTCCGCTAAATTTTGTAAGTGCTCCTCAAAATCTTTTCCCATTACAATGATGTCGTCTAAATATTCTAGACACGTCTTCCAGTGTAACCCCTTTAAAACTCGCTCCATTAATCGTTCAAAAGTTGTAGAGCCGTTACATAGACCAAATGGCATAACTGCCATAATCCGTTTCCGACACTAAACGCCGTTTTCTCGTGATCTTCTTCCTGTACTTCCACCTGCCAGTATCCGCTTTGCAAATCCAATGTGGAAAACATCGTAGCACCATGTATCCAATGTATCGATTCTGGGCAAGGGATAACTATTCTTATTGGTAACAGCATTGAGCTTCCTAAAATCAATGCAAAATCGCATACTTCCGTCCTTCTTTTCCACCAACACTCCCGGTGAACTCCACGGACTGTTCGATGATTCAATTACTCCTGCCTTCTGCATGTCCGTCACCATTTGATTCACTTCCTGTGGTTTCGCCAATGGTAATCGTCTAGGTGGTTGACAAATTGGCATCTTCGTTCCTGTATTAATCCAGTGTTTTACCATCTTGGTTCTTCCAATATTTTCGGGTGTACTGCAGAAAATGGACATATACCGATCGAGTAACTGCTGTGCAGAGTTTTTCTGTGCCAAGGTAAGTACATTGGTCCATTTCTGCATGAGATTTTCAACAATTTCTTTCTGCCTTTCCTCATTGAATTCTCTAATATGACTTTTCTGCTCACATTTGATTTTTGTTACTACCTCTTCACATTTACCGATTATGGTTCCCTTCTTGATGATTTTCGTCTTATCCGATAGATTAAGAGTCCTAATTGGAACTCGATAATCATTGTCCGGTTTAACCAAGGCTTTGCCTATGATTATTTCTCTGGCTCCTTTTTCGTCTTCTATGGCTTCTATAACCACAAACTGGGTGACCCAAAACCTCCCTCCAATCGTCCTCATACAATTGTCGCCGAGTTCGGTGGCAACTTCTTCCGATGATCAATTATCACTCGTCTTGCTCATGCCTCTGTGCCGTTTAACTAAAGTGGCAGCTCGGTATTACCTTGGTATAATACTCCTTGTCTTATTCCCAGGATGACTTCATCCACTATATCTGCCAATAGCACTTCATGTTGTTAATGAGTTTTCACTTTTCGTATATCAACGAGTTTTTTACCCTTTATAACTGCACTATCTCCCGTCACTGTTTGTTATTTCAGGCCATACACTGGTTGTACACCTCCTTTAACTACATCGGCACGAACAATGGTGCGCGCTGCTCCTGTAACTAGAGTGATAATACAGCTCTTTCCATCAATATCACCTCGAACTGTTAAATTGTCACTGCTCGGCGCCAATCCGGAAACAGGTATGAAGGTTATGGGGCAATTGGTTGTAGGAGTCAGCTTCTGCCCCTTTAAGCTTACTCGTTGTGGTTTAACGACTCGGTCGTTACTTGGGCCTCTCGATTGGTCACTACTTGACCTCCCTCAGGCCTTCGTACCATTGGAGATGGTGATGTTCCACGTTTACGTTTATTTTTATAGCAGTCTCGTGAGATGTGACCCAATTTGTCACATATCCAGCATTTTATTTTGCCACCATTCGAAATCCTAGGGGCCGACTGCTCCATATTACTGCTGGTAGTTCTTTCTACCCGACGTATCTTATTAATTCTACTAATATCACTGCTCTGCGTGTGTCTTGGTCTCGTATACCATCAATAAATGCGTTCATTTTAATTCTTTCCATGAAATCGGAAGCAGTATTTGCATGTGCTAGATGTGCTAGTCTCTCGACGGCCGATGCAAATTCTTGTAAAGTTTCTCCAACCTTCTGTGACTGTCCTTTCAATTCCATTCGATAAATTTCCCGCTTATGGTCACTTCCATATTTGCGTTCCAACGCCTTCATTATTTCACCATATTCTTGGTGTTTGTTTTCTGGAATTGTTTGTAACATCTCGGCTGCTTCTCCCTTAAGTGCAACTATTAACGCTGCTACTTTATGCGCTTCGTTCCAGTGATTTCCGTTTCAAATTGAAGCTTAAAAATTGCGAACGATGTAGTTCCCTCAAACGTTAGTGACTTCAATTTAAAGTTAGTGTTTACTGGTTAGACTATTTGCGCTGATGTTTCATTTAGTTTCATTACACTGAACTCTTTTTCGAGACGAAGAAATTTCTGTTCGACATATTCAATTTTGTTGTCCAACTTTTGATCATCATGTTTAACATTCGTTTTAACTTCTAGAATCTTCGTTGTAAATTCGTCTTTTACTTTCTTTACTTCGCTTTGGAATGTACTAGATAATTCGAGAAGTTTTTCTTCCATTTTGTTTTGTCCTTCTTGAAATTTATCTTGTCGTTTAATTTGTTCTTCTTGAGATTTTTCTAGACGTTTGGTTTGGTCTATTATTTGTTGCATGGCTGCCATCAACTGCGCCATATCAAATTTTCCAGATGGTGCTTCGATGCGTAACTCCGGCGTTTCTATTTCAAACTCATGACTTTCCGGATCTAAACCCTCACGCTCCATTGCTTCACGCAATCGTAACATCAACTCGTCTTTATGGCCTTCTGTCTGTAAACCACGCTTCTCCAACTCTTTCTTTAATTCTGGAACTTTTAACTTGTAGAGTTTCATTTCTATTTTTTATTTATTTTTTATTCATAATCCCACCGCTGTCACCAATTGCTACGTTCTTGCCTTGTCACTTACGGTACGTATCTCTGGATTGCGAATAACTACCCGAATACCACTGTCCACTAATAAATTTCACAAAACTACACAAGCCCCACTTTAAACACTGGTCACTTTCACAGACAATAATTTCCTCAATAAAACACAATTATTCACAACTAAGCACTGTTACCAATTCTTTATTTAACAACAAAAATCACTTCCTATCACTTTTAACCGCTTCTTATCGCTTTTTTATTTCAAGTACAACTATTCATCGCATACAACATCGATTCGCTTTTATACACAAATTAAAAATATCTCGAACTTTCTACTCCTATCGAGATGTCACTACTACATTTTATTTGTTCAATTTTTAGTACGAGAAATCTTCATATATTTGTACTTGTGCTATCGCACACTAGGTGGTACTGTAACAATATAAAAATATTTTGATTATTTTAAAATGATTCCAGTAGTGACATCTAGCACGACAATGGGCTAACATACTGCTACGTTCTTGCCTTGTCACTTAAGGTTCGTATCTCTGGATTGTGAATAACTACCCGAATAACACTGTTCACTACCAAATTTCACAAAAACTACACAAGTTCCACTTTAGAAACTGTTCACATTCACAGACAATAATTGCCTCAATAAAACACAATTATTCACAACTTAAATCCTTTAACAATTCTTTATTTCACAAAAATCACTGTTCACTTTATTTAACAATAAAAATCACTTACTATCACTTACTATCACTTACTATCACTTACTATCACTTTCTATCACTTTTTATTTTAACCGCTTGTTATCGCTTTCGTAGTTCAAGTACAACTATCCTTTTGCATACAACATCGATTTGCTTATATACACAAATTAAAATATCTCGAACTTTCTACTTCTATCGAGATGTCACTACTACATTTAATTTGCTCAATTTTTAGTACTACCAGTACTATTGATATCTAATAGATGTCTCTAAGGTTAAGCTTAGAGAAATCTTCATATATTTACACTTATGCTATCGCACACTAGGTGGTACCGTGACAATATTATGAGGTCGGTTATGTTTTGACAGTATAAATTATATGCCTTCAATGACCAGCCAAAGTAATGGTCGAACGCCTGTAACCATTTTGCGGTAATTTACAATTCATAAAATCGTTAGACCATAAAAATTAAATACAACCATAAAAATGGTGAGTATAAAACATAGGGGAGTAAATAAAATGTCCTTTCTCCCCTCCTAATAAAAATTAACAGATGGCACCCTAATTCAAAATAAAAATTCCCAGATACGACCACCCCAATATTCACAGTTTACATTTCTTATCACGCATCCACCAAAAAGAAAAAGGAAATAAAAAATCCTTCCAAATTTTCCCTTTACCAAAAAAAAATACAAAACTTTGACACGATGTCTTCGACATAATATTACTATCCGAAGTACAGTGTTGTTAAATATTTTATTGTGTATTATAGTTGTGAAAAAATAAAACATTTTCCATTTTGATTTGATTGAATTAAATTGCAAAAAAAAAAAAAAAAAAAAACAGATAATTGTTTGCAAAAATATAAAAATGAGTTTGTGTGAAGTGTGTGATTCAAGTGTGATTTAAATTTTCTTTAAGTTAAGTGTTGAAAGAAAAATTATAATTCTTAAGCATACAAACAAGGTAAGCTAAAACAGAACAGACGGAAATTATAATTTTTTTACCAATACATTTTGTGTGTGTGTGTATAGTTTTTCGTCGTGAAAAACGTCGTTTTTTGTTGTTGTATATGCAGCTATGTACATGAACTTAAAGTGTGTTATAAAATAGGTTCAATTATTGATTTTTTTTTGTTGTATTATTATTATTATATTATGTATATATTTTTCAACAATCTAAAAACAAAAAAGTAGTTTTTCCATTTTCCTTCTTCGAGAATACATATGGATGTGTGTATATGGGGGATACGACGTCGACAAACGACCGACTACGACGACGACATATACAAAATTTAGTTTAGTTTGTTTTTTTGTGTTCGATCATTTTCCAAGCTAAAACTATTTCTGATTAATTCTCTATAATTTTCTATTTTTCCGTATTCATTGTTGTTGTTGTGGACTGTAGTGGTAAAATAATTTTGTGTTAAATGAAATGCAAAAATAAATATTAATTTTGTTGTGCCCTGTTTACAAAAAAAAAAAAAAATAAATAAATAAATAGAAATATAATTAATTATTTGGAAAATTATATAAATATTTTTTTTTGGAAAAGCTTAAGAAAATTGTTTTAATATATTTAATAAAAGGTATATAGTGTGGTTTGAGGTGAATACATAATTGTGTGTAAATTACAATAAAAAACCTCAAAAGGGACGAAATGATTCATCCACAATGAAAATTTTTAATTAATACATTGTATGGATGTATGTATAAATTGTAGTGTGTGTGTGCGTGTATAAATATGTCCCATGGTCGGATACATAGTTTGAATAGTTAGAAATTTTCCAAAAATTTGATTATGTAATATTCTTTTGTTTTATGTACATATATATATTTTGAACATTATTATGTATATGCCATTGTGCTTAAATAAATTTGAAAAGCTTTTCAAATTTGTATGAACATATTGAATGGTAAATTTGATTTTGTAATTTTGGCTGGTAATGGATTTTCCATATGAATAAATATTATTATTACAAAATCATGTTGTGCAACATGTGTTGGCCCTAGCATACACATAGACATATATACATACATAAATAATGTGGGAGTCATTATTGTGTTGTCTGAAGACGATTGTCTCCACTGGAAATGGATTTTATTTTACTGTGTCGTTTATATTTTCGAATTGATTTCTGCTGCTTCCAATATTATGTTGTATGTATGTATATACGACATAATATTGTCGCCAAACATTTTTTATTCTTACCATATTGTGTACTTGAATATTAATTTATAAGTTAATAGACTTTTTGTGCTTTATAAACAATGTTTTTGATATAATTTGTCAATTAATTAGTTTATTTGCTTATTTTATTATGTTTTGAGTATTTTAAAATTGTCAACATAACTTTACGTAATTTTTTTAACGCTAGTGGATTCTATGCTGGTTTTTATGATATCATATATATATATATATATATATATATATATATATATATATATATATATATATATATATATATATATATATATATATATACATATATATATATATATATATATATATACATATATATATATATATATATATATATATATATATATATATATATATATATATATATATATATATATATATATATATATATATATATATATATAGCGATAGTTTAGGATCTAATCTTTATATAACACGTAATTTGACAGTTAATTTATTCATGCTGAATTTTATTTTGGTTTATTTTTTATTATTATTTTTTATTTAAATAATCTTTTTTATTATTTCTTTTTTAATTACAATCTAGTCTAAGACTAATAAGCAATTTTATTCTAACTTAAATTACTACATTTTACTGAAATTTAAGGGTTCATCCATCGATGCACTCCTTAGTTTGGATATTTATTATTTGATCGTGCTTTTGTTGTGCGCTAGAAAAAGATTTATTTTAACTGATTTTACATTTACTCAAAAGGCTTTACTCTTTTGAGCCTTCTAACTAAATCCGTATTATCCAGTAGCTGGACGACCTCTATATTAACATGGTGAAGTAACCGTTGTTCATGACTTCTAGCAAATTTCATAATTTCCGTTTTGATGGGTTCTATGCCCAGATCTTTTTGGATGTCGCTATTTCTGACAAACCATGGTGCGTTGACGATGTTTCTTAGCACTTTGTTTTGGAATCGTTGGATAATATCCTTGTTGCTCTGCTTGGTACATCCCCACAGCTGTACACCATAAGTCCAAACATGCTGTAGTATTTGCTTATAAAGCAAAAGCTTATTAGGAATTGATAGATGAGAGTTTCTTTCCAGTAACCAATACATTTTATTGTATTTTAATCCCAACTCGTATTTTACATGAGCTTTCCATCGAAGCTTAGCGTCTAATGTCATACCAAGATATTTGGCAGTGTTTGCATGTGGTAATTCTTGATTATTTAAATATACTGATACTAATGTACTAATCTCTTGTTCGTAAACCCGACATGTACAGATTTAGTTTCATTTAATTTTATGCGCCATTTTTTGTCCAGTTATGTACTTGCTCTATGGCGGTTTGTAATTTCTCTGTTGTATCTGAGTTATTATCACCTACTGTCATGATAGCTGTATCATCGGCGAAAGTGACTATCATGTTGTTTTGTGGGATTGGAACATCTCGGGTGTATAGTAAATATAGAAGTGGTCCAAGTACACTTCCTTGTGGAACTCCTGCTCTTATTTCCTTAAGCTCAGAATATTCATCTTTTTGCTTAAGCCTTAATTATCTTTCTGTTATATATGATTTCAGTATTCTGCTGTACTGTTTAGGTAGGATTAATTTGAGTTTGTAGATTAAACCTTCGTGCCAAACCTTGTCAAAGGCCTGCGCTACATCAAGGAATACTGCTGAACA
The DNA here is from genome assembly GCA_963556175.1 of Tipula confusa. Taxonomy (NCBI): domain Eukaryota; kingdom Metazoa; phylum Arthropoda; class Insecta; order Diptera; family Tipulidae; genus Tipula; species Tipula confusa. Next base: position 203,115,438 of record OY744475.1, read on the forward strand.
GACTTTTTTCTCTTCTAAGCTCTTTTCAATGATACTGGTTATTCTATGTACTTGATCAATAGTTGAGTGCTCACTGCAAAAAACCAAATTGGTGATTCGGAATTAGGTTATTTTTTTCAATTATTAGTTTGAGTTGTTTTAATAGTAACTTTCAAAGAAGATTATCGGCAGCGACGATATAGGCCTATATGATTAATCATAATAACCTCAGCCACTTTCCAAAGTTTTGGCACATATTTTAACCTAAATGCAGCATTTATGATATTAGTTAACTTTACCGTAGCTTTTCTCGGTAATTGCTTTATTATTTCTCCGGTAATCAGGTCAAACCCTGGTGCTTTCTTTAATTTTAAATTCATTTTTAATTTCGTTTTCTACTTCTGTAGATGATGTAGGTGTGACCTCTTCGAGAATTTGTATTATGTTTTCATCCAATGTTTCTCGTAATTGGCATTTATGAGGTTGAAATATATTTTCAAGATGATTAGCAAATCCTTCTACTTTTTATTTGTTTTTCCTTGCCCATGTTCCATCCATTTTCCTGATAGGATGGATTGGCATTATTGGCTTTTCAGAGTTTTAGCTGCTTTCCAGAGCGAATAATCCGTATTACTGTCATTCGTCAACTTACTTAAGTAGAAATTAACTAACTTTCTCTTGTTAATTGCTGAGTAAGATTGTTTAGTATTTTTTTGTCTTGTGGAGCTCTAGTTTGGTGCCACTTTTTTCTGGACTTGCGTTTATCCCTAAAGGGATTTCTAATCTCTATTGGATATCTATTTCCTTTTAGCCTTGATTTGATTTCTGGAGTACTTTGCCATGCTGTTTGTTGAATATCCGTAATGAACTTTTCTACTGCTATGTCCAGTTGATTTATAGTTTTTAACGGAACTTTCAAAAGTATTTTGGTTTATGACTAGAGTTGATTTGAGTTAATACAAAATATAAATATTAAAACTAATTATCTAATAAATAACAATATTATAAGTTTAATATTCAACATAATCCTTAAATTTAATAGAAGTTCTTACGATATTCCCTGACTCATTTGTTAAATAATTATTATTATTTATAGAGTATGCTATAAATGTGTTGGTATCTGAGATTTTCTCAAATCTAAAGAATTTTAACTCAATATAGTTCTTTCAAATTTTTATTAAATATTAAAATAGAAGGCCTTCTTCCCAATAAATATTGAATTAAAATTTCCAAAATGATCTTATTTAATCTTTTGTTTTTTTTTGAGTTAGGCCTTCAAAAAACATGTCGGAACTTTATCTTTTGCAATTCTTTAAATTTAATCTCTGGCTCAGGTCTCTCCTGGGCCTGAATATTATTCATTTCAGTTAAGGCCTTAATACGATTTGGGTCACATTTTATTGTATTTTTTCCAAAACTATGCCCTAACATATTTTTCAAAACCCGTTTGGTTTTATCTGGAAACTTTCCTAATCCTTTAAAAATTAGCTCATAGCCTTAAAAAGACTGTCACGAATTATTAGTTAATTAATTTCTTAGTAATTTAAATTGGTGAATAGTCTTCCGATTATACTTTGAGAATTTACGATTCAAAATTTTCTGCATGTTGAGAATTATAAAATTTAATTAATATTTTAACTAGGCCATACGGTATAATAAATATCCCGTTCGTTGTCTTACTATACATATAAAGGGTGTTTTTATACCCTAGGTTTTGAACCTAAGGTTATAGGTTCACAACTTTGAGTTGGCAACACTGCTTTATTTGACAACCCATTTAACAGCTGATAGTTCCTTTTTATTTAGTTTGGTTTGACATTTAATTATGGATAGACTTACATCAGAGCAACGCTTGCAAATTGTTGAAATTTATTATCAAAATAATGGTTCTGTTCGTCAAACTTATCGCGCACTTCGTCCATTTTATGGCGTACATGATCATCCTTCAGAGCGGCTAATTTGAATAACAATAGATCTTATTCGGACCACGTTTACTCTTAATGATAATGTTATAGCCGAAAAAGCTATAGCCGCTGTACAGGAAAGCATTGAAGAAGATCCAAATCTATCAATTAGTCGCCGTTCTCAGCAACTGGGGTTGTATCTTTCCACTTTATGGAAGATTTTACGAAAGGATCTTAACTTAAAACCTTTTAGAATTCAACTTGTGCAGGAATTAAAGCCAAACGACCATCATATGCGCCGCCAATTCGGCGAATGGGCTGAAGAACCAATTGATATTGATGTTGAGTTTCCATTCAAAATTTTGTTCTCCGATGAAGCCCATTTTTGGTTGAATGGGTACGTAAATGAGCAGAATTGTCAGATTTGGAGTCAGGATAATCAACAAGCTTTTGTCGAAATATAATTACATTCACAGAAAATTACTGTTTGGTGCGCTCTATGGGCTGACGGGGTCATTGGTCCATATGTCTTCAAAAACGATGATGGTCAGAATGTAACTGTCAATGGTGAGCGATATACGGACATGATTAGACATTTTTTCGTATCTCGATTAGCTTACTCAAAGAAACTTTTGATGAAAGAATAATTTCGCGTAATGGTCAAATCAATTAGCCACCAAGATCGTATAATTAACCATATTGGATTATTTTCTTTGGGGTTATGTAAAGTCACTTGTCTACGTCAATAAACCAGAGACAATTGAACACCTAGAAATCAACATTTGAAGAGTTATTGGCGAAATACGGCCGCAAATGCTGCGAAAAGTTTGCGAAAATTGGTGTTCCAGATTCCGCTTTGTACACGCCAACCGTGGCAGCCACATGGACCAAATCATATTTAAACATTAATGTCATACAATTTTCTTTCCAATAAATCCCGTTTCATTGATATTAAAAATATATTTCTTTGATTTATTGAGATTTAAACTTGAATCTCTACCTGCTCAAAATTTACAAGTTTCCCCCAGCTTTTACAAATCTTTTAAAAAATTACAAACAATTCAAAATTCCCTTAGTGCCGACCTTAAATAAATTTCGCTTGTACAATATGATGACTTTCGGTGATGATTATTCTATCAAAATTGAGACATTTTGAATTATGATGATTTATGAAATCAGTAAAGTTTTGGCACAAATCGAAATTTTTCAAAATTTTGAAAACACATTAAACTTAAATTTTAACACCTTTCGAAATTTTACAAAATCCAAAAAACTTTGTCTATCAAAACTATGCAATTTTTGAATTATTGAAACTTCTTAAAATTCAACAAACTCATGATGATATATGATTCGCCTATCAAAACTGAGCCAAAGTTTAGATATTGCATAATTTAATAGTTTACTTATTCATGTTGAATCTTATCGAAGTTATGGATTATATTGTTGATTTAAGCCTACCTCTTGCATAATCATTTCATTTAGTTACATATTAATCGATAGATCTATAGGCCTTTACTGGTGTGAAAACTAATCTATAGGCCTTTACTAAATATATTTCTTCCTACACATGAAATCCAGATAACACATGATTATGCCTAGCAAAACTGTAATTTGGGCACCAATTGACCAATCAACCAAAATCCAAAAAACATATGATGGTAATATCCAAAACGCAGATCATAGTTAGTCTATCAAAACTGGTAAATTTTGCCACAAATCGAAAATTTATAAATTGAATTTTTGAATAAATTGAAAATTTTCAAAATTCAGAAAAAAACATTATGGTTAGTCAAAACTAACTTAAAACTGCCTTTCTTATTTTCAGTAGGTACTATAATACAGTTTCATACAACATCTAAACAATTTTTTTTATCACAATCACTAAGTTTTTCCAAACATTTGAAACCCTCCAGTTTTTCAAATTACATTGGTTTATTCTTTAATTGACCTGGGATTGCACTCAGAAATCGACGGTTTTTTTTTGATAAACTTAAGTCTAATGATCAATAAATTATCAATAAACTATCATTTGGTCAAAATTATCAGTGTGAAGAAAACGTCAAAAAGTTCTTTTATTCATTTGTTTCATGGCAAATATTAATGTCGATAAAACAAAATTTCCGTGTGGTTCTTTATTCGTTTTAATCAGGCTGTGTTTCTTCTAAATTTTTCTCGTCCGATTTCTTCTAGTGCATTATCTTCATTTTCTATTTTGCACTTATAGTCTAACGGACTTAATTCCTCTTTATCCATAGCCGCACGAAGTCGTACTACCAACGTCTCTTTATTACCGTTAGTTGGTAAATATCGTCCCTCCAATGCCTTTTTTAATTCCACAACTTTAAATTCGTAGAAAATCATTATTTCTTTGTTATTCACAATCCCACCGCTGTCACCAATTGTTACGTTTTTGTGTTGAATAGTATGATTTGATATCAGTATGATAGCCTGACGTTTATCCAACACTTTACTTTTAAAACTGACAACGACTTTAAGGATGTGGATGATTTAAAAATTATAAGTTCGGTGGCGATTAATCTTTGGAAGAGAGAATGACATGGCTTCTTCTGGTTGTCTAGAACAAACCAAAAAGCCGACTTGTTAATGAGATTTCGGTCTGTAACAACCACACTTCAATCTCCAAGTAGGAGTAAAAGATTCCTGATTACGTTCAAGAAGTAAAATGATTGCATCGACCTTTAAAAGAAGTGTCACGATTTAAAAGGTGCAAAGATAGTTTTCGGCTTAGAATAATATTAAGAACTAGTCTACAACCTACTCCGACAAAGCAGAATTGTTAACATGGTACGGACCAGTAACGACCCATGCTTTTTATTATTTTACTAACAAAAAAAATTTAATTTAAAAAAGTTAAATTTCAAGACTGTTAAATTATACATATTCCATTAAAACGAAATTCTATTAAAATCAATAAAATATGTTAACCCTGGTGGACACGTTGTAGTATTAAAATCGATAGCATGAAGGTTATATATTTTGATTCAAAAAAATTTTTTTTTGTTGGCAAATGGATTTTTCGGTGCAAATACCAGGCAAAATAAACAAATAACATATTTTCAAAATGGTTTCTATAGTACAGATGAATCAGAATAATATTTGGTGTGTGATTTCATCGTTATGGTTGCAATATCTATGATTCAATCAAATAACTAGGATATATATATATATATATATATATATATACACTCTCGTATGTATCACGGTTATATGAGGATACAAGGAAGATTTTTATATTTTACCTGGAATATTATTTTTAATCGAATTGCTCATTCGATTATCGAAATAAGGTCACCAATTTATTAGATTTAGTTATTCGGTTGTTCTATATACATATTTATCTTGCCAATTTTTAAGTGTGGATACATAAAATATAATTTTATTTATTTATTTTTGAGTACCATTTGTCCTTGTTGGTAAAATTTTGAAAAATTACCATAATATAACAAAGACGTTTATACGGACAAAATAAGTCAAGCGGAATTATTAATTTTAATTTTTTGTTAGTCTTTTTAAATTTCAAATAATAATTAATTTTCTGGGTATACATCATTTAAAAGGTGGTTAATATTGTATATTGACAAATAGTCTACCCTTGAAACATACATTTTAAATGCCTAATGGAAATGTATATTTTTAGCAGGGGTGCACTATAGTGTTTAAACTTGTAAATATTTTGAAGATGCTTATGTAACTACAGCGGGCATGTTTAGCCATATCATTCTTAAATTCATGTTGATTTATTATTTTTAATAATTTTAAATACAATTTTATGTTGGCCGGATACATCAGTTCTTCTGTTTGTATTCCGACTCAGCACCACCATATGCTTCATTTGTACTCCTGGTCGATAATCCATTAAAAAATCGTAATCGGTTAATTTTAGCCACCACATTGAAATTCTTATTAATTTTTTTTTGTTGAACCAGTTTGTAATGACACACAATCGGTTATCATCGCATCAATGATGTCTGCTTAAACAAGCCTCATGTCGTATTTTTTAAACTGATTGACTTGCAACAAAATTCCACCTAACCCTTTCGATCAAGCATCGCTAACCACTTCATGTTCTAAATTAGGGTCATATATTGCTAACGTTTTGCTATTCACTAATTTAGCATATAAACGCTATACCGCGCTTCCAAAGTTTTGCAACAATATTTAAAATGTTCGTGAGTTTCGAAAGGATCCCGCCAACCCCAAAACCTGTAGTCGTATCTGAGTTCTGTTCGTCGGCTGTGGAAAATTTACATCGGTATCTGTTTTTGATCTTCCGGGTGCAACTCGCGATCCTGACACATCATGTCCTTAAAAGTCTTCCTTGCGTTTGAAGAAATTGTTATTTTCCAGGTTAAGCAACATACCATGGCACATCTAGATATACCATATAGATATACCACTATTTCATCAACTATTCAATTCATAATTTTTTGGAAAATAGCTGGGAAATGGCAACCTTAGAAACTTATAATGTCCATCAGCAGTAATAAAAGTGTTCTAGGTTTTGAATCTGATGATAAATCCAGAACGGTGAAATAACTAGCCCCGAATAAACGCCCTCAAATAAATAATTAGCCCCGAATTGAAGTAGATCTTCCATAATCGCTAAAGGGGACCGGTATTTCACCATTATAGCGTTTACTCATCGATAATCTACTTACATTCTTTCCTCTCTTGTTTTCTTTTCATTATTATTAGTTTTCTTTTAACATAACCAATCGACCATATTATGCATATTAAATTCATGCTCTCAATCAAAGACGGCTATATACCAAGACGGATTAATGGCCGACCATCACATATATAATTGCATATCCGACTACTGAATGTTTCAATATGAAAATGGCAACGCTGTAAATTTGTTTTATTTACAGTCATCTATATAGCCAAAAACGTCTCTATAGAAAGACCAACTATTCAAAAATTTAAAGAGTCAAAGCGCCTCTTTGATGTAGTATTGGTTGTGTACAGATATAGCGTAAAACAAAAACAAAAAAATATTTTTACTAACACTAATATAGTTAGTTTTTTAATGTTATTTTTGCTTTGTTATTTGTTCTGGTACCAATACTACTTTATTGAGGCGGATATATAGTAGTATTAGTGTACGAAAAAATGAGTTGGTCTTTCTATATAGCGACGTTTTTGATATAGCCGTCTTTGAACAAACCAATACATCATTACTTTTTGAAGCACATTTACGAAAATCATTTTACGATATTGCCGCGATTGAAATTTTATTATTTGCTATGTATTTTTTGCTTTCTTTTATTCATATTTCATAGTAAAAAATTTAAAAAAAGTATATAAGTGTTGGATTGTTTTTAAATTTGGTCGTATATGAACAAAACCCTCTTTACTACAAGTCGTCTTGTAACTTTCGTTGACACATATTATCATGTATTTTTAAAATGTATTAGTGAAAATATATACTTTAGATGTATTAGTAACTATCAAAATTCCATATAAAATTAATAAAAAAAATTGTAAACGCATGCGCATTGTTTGATTTTATTGTTTTTTCTTTTACACATATCCCGACACGATTTTCTACTTACAATACAATCAAAGTATATATTTTTGTATAGCATCAAAACCAACACTATTGTATATTATACAAGCCATGAAGCTTGGCTAAGTAAAACATATTATGACTACTATTTGGTGTATATGTTAGTGGATTTGACTACAGTAAAGATCGAAACAAAAAATAATATTTCGCACTGACCATACTCCTCTAAATTCAAAGTACATAACATTTCTACAAAAAAAACGAAACAAAAATTATATTTTGCACTGTCCATTCTGCTCTAAATTCATAGTATATAGATAGTATATAATGAAGTAAATAATAATAACAATACTTCTCTCTCTCGTTAAATAATAAATTTGTTTTTTGCTTTGTCATAAAGAGCGCAACATACTGTTGTTCCATCATTCGTATTCATTTTTCATTTACATCAAAGCATATAATAAAAGTATATACAAATTATACTACGTCACAACACATATACTTAGGAATAGTAGTCACTTTTTTGCATAAGTATCGCAACTTCATGGCTTGTATATACATTTGTGTTGGCTTTCGTTTTGCTACAAAAAAATAAAACTTTTCATCTTGTAAAAAATAAGATCATCTTTTTTATAACAGTTTTTGGGTTTGGATCTCAGGTTTTATCTTTTTATTTTTACAAGACATTTTTTCTCGGTTTGGCTTGCATAATTTTATAGTATCTCTAAATAAAGTATCTCTAAATAAATAATTTTATAGTATCTCTAAATGTTATAGTATCTCGGTTTTTTCCAAGGTGAAAAATTTGTTGAATGTAAATCGGCTATAATTGGCTATTATAACCGATTTACATTCAACAAATTTTTCATCTTGAAAAAAACCGAGACACTAGATTGAAAAATTATGCAAGCCAAACCGAGAAAAAATTTTTTCTTGTAAAAATAAAAAGACGAAACCCTAGATCCAAACCCAAAAACTGTTATAAAAAAGATAATCTTGTATTTTACAAGATGAACAGTTTTATCTTTTTGTAGTAAAATATATAAAAAGATGACAATACATGTATAAAATTAGTTTAATATACTAAGTTTTGGTTACTCACACAAATAAAACCAAAATGTTAATGCAATTTTTGTTTATATTTCAATTTTACAAAATTGATTTCAAGATCAACTTCTTCTTCAAAATTTTTTGAATGTAAATCGGCTATTATGCAAAATATTCGCAGACGGCCAACTTAATCACACGAAAAACTTCGTGTTTTGTTTGATTTTTATACAAGTGACAACTATGACGTCACAGTATGAATTTAAAATGCTAGCATAATATTCGATGTCATAAACTCGATTGCATTTGTCGAATACACTTGTTTACATCTGTTTGCTAATGATGTTAAATTACCTTTTCTAATAAATCTAACGGCTAACGGGTCAATTCGTTTAGTTGAATGTGAGACACAGATAAGGCATTTTGTACCAGAGACATCTCTTGACATATTGCTTAAACAAATGATATATTGATTATTTAAGTTTGAAAATTCTTTTGAGCCACACGGCTAGATTACGGAAAATTAGTTCGAAAATTTAAATTTAGATACTCGTAGTAAGCCAAGCGATTAACATTTATTTTTCCTATATATTTAAAAAAATATTTTTAAAATAATTCTATTAAAACATTGCTAACCATTTTTAAGAATTTGTTTAATGTTTGCCAATTTATTTGTTTGTTGTGACACAGATGCCACCGGGCTTTCGCTCATTTGTGTCCATTGAAACACAAGGCATTTATTTTCCGTTGAAGAAAGTAATTCGAGATCCATGCCAAATGGAACTTTGAACTTGATTATTATTGGTTCTGGTAGTGAATCAACCTTAAAGACAGTGGAACCAAGGAAACAAATTTTATTTCGAGGTTTCATATTGATATCACTATATCGTTTTAATTCAAAATTCAGGGATGCTCAACAAGACTTCATCTTTTAAAATATTAGTGCATTGTTCTGATTTTCCGAAATAAATGGATTCATGTTTGTGGCCTGTTGGGACTTTAGTTAAGGTCTTTAGTTATTTGAACCAAAATCGCGCATCGTCTTTTTTAGGAACTCCGACAGTTTAAGGTTTTGGCACTTGAATGTTTCATAGTTTAAACACTTTAAGAAGATTGCTGTTTTATTGGATATATCCAGATTTGATTTTCTTGATTTAACAGAAATGGCCTGTTAAAACAGTTAGTTTTTATTTCTTAATTCTTTCTATTTATTTCTCACGGTTATTGTTTTTTCTAATTTCACTTTTTCAATTAAATTAGTCCAAAGCACTTCCAAATTACAACCTTCTATCACGACTGAATTTCCAGTATTTCATTTTTTCACAAAAGCCATAAAAATCAATTGATAATATTATGTTTAATTTGCATACTTTCGCAAATAGCGACATTTCCGCTAGATGAGTAGTTCGTGATGTTTAATGCGAAGTAGTGATGTTATAAACGTAATTATGTTGGGCGTAATTCATATCGAAATGAAATACATCAGCCGCATCCCCTTCGTAGCACCCTCCCCTCACCATAGTGAGACAAAGTTAAGAAAAAAAGCTTGAACTCAAATTGTGTCCAAATCTACAAATATAATTCTCAATAAAAAAAAGTGCAATGTTTGCTGCAGACATATCGGTGATACGGCTTTAGCCCAACGAGTAAAATTATCGACCCAAGTTAGTAAATATTGATATCCCTTGGATGGAGGCAATGGGCCTACAATATCTAAGTAGCTCAAAACGACCAGGAGTAATATTAAATTGCTCAGTAGGTTACTTGGTATGTCGAAACACCTTAAATTTTTTTTTGGCAGAATACACAAGACTTGGACCAATGTCCAATATCTTTCTAGACCCGAAATATCGCATTTTGATCAATTTTTTAGCAGCTGGGACACTGGTAAGAAATATTGTCCAAGGTGTCGAAAATAATACGAAATAACGGCTCTGAGTTTTAAAAGTCCCCATAATGAACTACATACACGTCCGGAACGAGAAGCATCGGAATTTTTTCTAAGCATTTTCAGAAGTTCTAAGTCCTTAAATTGGGCTGAAATAATTATATTATTTATCTTTGTTATAATTATATTTATCTTTGTCTTGTACGTCATGTTTAACGTCCGCCGTAAACAGGGTAATAAAGTCTATGTGTCTAGACTACCTTGGATTACGCTTAGTTTTCGAATTAATTGTTGTTGCAGCTTGTGGTCGGTGTAAATATAGTAAAATGCTGCCCTTCAATGAAATATCAAAAATGCAACCATTATTATTGTATAGCTGCATTATTGCTCCTACTGCAGTATTAGATACATCAATTGTAACGCCATCAATTGTGACCTTACAATCGCAAAGTGGATGTGCCAATAATGCAATATTCGCTAATTCACTCTTGAGCTTTAAAAATGCATTATTGCATGGCTCAGTCCAATTAAAATTCTTGGGCATGTTGGCTTAATATTAAGCATTGCTGAATGTGAGTGAATTGGGCCTAAAATGTCAGCAACTTTAGATAGGAATCGGTGATAATAATTAATCATACCGATAAAACGTTGAATATGTTTAATCGAGGTTGGTGTTGGGAATTTCCTAATATCATTAATTCGTTCTATAGAAGACAGAATACCATTAGGTGTAATTGTGTGACGGAGAAAATTTAGTGAAGTAACCGGAATAATATGATACGCTCTGACAAGATCGATTTTACTAAAAATCTTGCAACCTTGAAGGTTCTATCCGGTATCGTAAATGCATTTAGTCGTCGATAATCCCCGCATGGTCTCCAATCATTATCTTTTTCCTTCAAAATGAAGAGGGCAAACAAATGGGAAGAAGTTGGCCGACAAATGCCTAATCCTTTCATGTGTTTAAATTCCAACAATGCCACTTTATGGCGAATAGGATCTAGTCTTCGTGCGGTCTCGACACTGAGAAATGGCCTTCGGTGACGATATGATGAACCACGTTATGGTTCACTGGTGCGCTATAATTAGGCTCAGAAGTCTGGAACTGTTTTACTAAAGCTCCATAACCATTTTGGATTACAAAATGGATCGGGCTCACCGAGGAGTCCCTGACCAATGTAATGCATTAATGAACAACTGACTAACTGTATCCTCCAGCCGTTTGCATTGTAAATCGACGGCTACACATCAACCAAAATAAATGCGGGTTTTAACTTACGCTTATGTCCGAGATCAATCTCTAGCAAGTTTGTGCCATAAGATCGTTATTTTTAAGAATCCCAAAAATACAGTGTGGAAGACAATTAACTGCAATAACCGGAAGGTGAGCGCCAGTGTCTATAAGGAACGTCAGGGGATTTATATAGTCAAATAAAAATAGGCGAGAAGTATTTAATGAATCGATGTCTGCCCATATTTGACTGATTTACTGATTTATCCATGTGAAAATTTTCTGGGGCCGATTTAAACGGACATGGTTTAATGCATTATGTGCTTCGTTTTAAAAATTATTATGGTATGACTGTGACCTATAGGCCGTACCAAGTCACCAAGCGCTTCATCAATTGAGTTCGACCTGGGTTTACTATCCCGTAAAAAATTAATTTCTCTGGCTCCTGAATTTTGACAAATTTTTCATCCATTCATTTCGAAACGGAAAATTTCGAAAAAACTTACCTCACTTTTTAGTGCTTTATTCTTGCTATAAAAAGAGATCTTGGTACGGCTTGATCAACATGAGTTAGTGCCTCTAATGCGTTGAAAATTATTCGTTTGTCGATCCACTATCAGGCGGCAACCAATTCATTATTTTCTTCCACAATTTATTTGTTTAGTTGATCAGGTTTATCTATTTCATGGTCCTTAAACTCAGATGTACAATTTAGCCATACTTTTCTCCTTACTTTGTTTATTATTGATAATATTTTTTTTTCAGGAATTATTTATGTTTCCTCCTGCTTGTCTCGATTAAAGTTATAATGTTCCAACTTCCACGTAAGAAGTACCTTTTAAATGCTGCAATAGCTCTTGGGTACTTGGGTTAAAAGACGGAAGTAGAGTTCAAAAATTGATTTTCTGCCGGGAAAAAATATTTTTTAAACCATTCGGAAAAATATCAGCGTCTTTTTAGGCACATTCTACAAGGCTCTTGTTGTTTCTGTTTTTCTGATTTCTTTATTAACAATAGATTAAGCTTAACATCGTTAGATGCCCTGCCCCTAAGAAGAGTTAACTTATCCTTAGCTATTTTAGGTCCAGGAGCAGCATTTTCTTCTTTGGAAATAACAGTTCTTGACGACAAACGTTTCCTCAGTAGTCCAGTCTCATGATAAACGTTAACAATTTATTTAGGATTATATCTTCAGATACTATGCAATTTTAAGTTCAGATTTATTAGAAATATTCTTGCCACATTCTTGTTCTCGAATATTTTTAAAATGTGTAAGTCTAGGCCATTTTTTCAGTTTCTCAGACTTACATTGTCCTATGAACACGTTGATTTTTGTCAAGCAAAAATGGAGTATTTTAAACATCATTTTTTTCAATTTGGCTTTCCATTTATTTAACTAAATAATCAGAATCAAATTTCGATCCATTCGAGATTATTTTTTACATTTTAAAAATATTTTTTTATAGCATTACAATCAGATCACGCAATATTTTACTGTGCATACTACCCTCTAACATACCATATTTGTGGAAGTCTTTACGTATAACACTGGTGTTCATTTTAAAGCACAAAACTAAAACGAAACTTTGTGTGTGAATATATGTATGGTATAAATTCTGTACATACTGTAAGCAATGTATGAAATATGTATTATACATAATATAATATGCTGTATGCTTTAAGCATAATGCGTGTATAAAATGATTAAATTTGATATATGTTCGTACTTGTTAATATTATTGTTTTGGTATACATAAACATACACACATTTATATATATATATATATATATATATATATATATATATATATATATATATATATATATATATAATGTCCTATATCCATTTACCAAGCTTGTGCAGCTATAATTATATAGCAGAACTATTTTTTAGCTTTGTAATTGTAACGTCTATACATTTTAAACCAGTGCATTGGTCTATTAAATGAAAGTTAATAACAGCGTTCAGTTGTTGTCTGGAAATTGTTTAAAGTTGATTTTATTAATAAATAAACATTTACTATTTAGTATAGCTTTGACTAAAATGTTATTGCTTTGACGAATTATTATGATTTTCATTATAATATCGATATCGAGAGATGAATTAAATTTCAATGACCTTCATGTTCAAATTAACTCATTTTTGTTTAAAATTAAAACACACATTTTTTTCGGAAGTGGCAAACTAATTAATTTGACATTATTCAAAAAATAATAATTTTATATTAAGCCATTTAATTCTATTATTCTTGTCAAATTTTTTAAAACTATTATTTCACATGTTAGGAATTTTACAAAAACTAAATTTTAGTTACAGAAAATTACCTTCTAAGAAAATTCTACGAAAATTACAACTTGTTAGAATTTAAATTTAAAAAATTTTAAATCATTTCGTTTTTAAATATTGATGCACATTTATTAATATATTTTAGATATTTTAGTGTAAAAATTACAGTTCAAAATTATAAAATTAGCACTTTACTGCAATTAGTAATGTTCCAAACTAAATTTAAAATTAAAAACTATATGCCTCTTTATAATCTCTATTCGATGGGATAATTTATTTAATATATATATATATATATATATATATATATATATATATATATATATATATATATATATATATATATATATATATACATATACATATATATATATATATATATATATATATATATATATATATATATATATATATATATATATATATATATATATATACAGTAAAACTCCTATAACTCGAACTCGAACTTCTATTAGTCGAATTATTCCCTAACTCGAATTTTGTTTTGTGGCAGAAGCATTTTTAGACGTTTTTCTATGTTATTTCTACTCTGTTATTCGAATTTCCTTAACTCGAATTTTTCTTTTACTCGAACAAAAAAATATGAAAAATTAAATTTTTAGTTCTACAGGGTGGACCAAGTGTTACCAAATGAAAACGCTGTAATTTTTTTAATTTTGATTATTTTTTATTGAAATTTTATGAAAAACATGTTACTGCTCGATTTGACCTCCTTTGGTTCTGATTATTTGATTCAGTCTTCCATAGAAAGCATTGTATGCTGACCGAACGTGGGCTTGAGGAATTTTATTCCATTCTCGAACAAAAGCTGACTTCAATGCATCAACACTTTCGTATTTTTTAGTGGACACCTCACTCTCCAAAATGGACCATATGGAGAAATCCATGGGATTCAAGTCTGGTGAATATGGTGGCCATTCTTTCGACGAAATCAGTCGCGGAACGCAATTTTGTAAAAATTGCTGTGTCGCTCGAGCTTTGTGTGACGGTGCCGAGTCCTGTTGGAATGTCCAACGGTTGGTACCAAAGTGTTTACGTGCCCAAGGTAGCAAAGCATCGTTTAAGAACTTTTGGCGGTACACTTCTTAGTTTACCTTGATTCCATGTTCGATGAAAACCAGAGGAGTGCGTCCATCTGCAGTAACTGCAGCCCAAACCATAACATAAGCTGGTGATTGCTTGCGCATGGCAACTCTTGTGTCCAAATTATCGTTGGACTTGTGCTCTAACCAAACACGATCATTTTGTTTATTCACATACTGTTGAATGATGAAAATTTTCTCATCAGAAAAGACAATTTTTGGAATCTCATCACGTTCGGCTAAGGCCTTCAATGCTTGTGTTCTTTCAAGCCTAACTTTTTTTTGTGCCTCCGTAAGATCTTGAACTTTTTGTATCTTGTAGGGCTTCAAGTGTAGTTCATTTTTCAATATGGTTGGAATGCTGTATCGTGAAACATATAGACGTGCGGCTAATTGATTGGTACTTTGACGAGGATTTCGTTGGAATCGTTTCTTCACCTTTCGTATAATTTCTTTTGGTGTTGCTGTCTTTTTAGGACCGCCTCTGTTGCGTTTAGCGATGCTACCAGTTTCATTGTATCGAGTTATGGTTCGATACGCAAACATTTTATTCACATTCAAATGCTGGAGCTGACGAACTATTGCTGTTTGTGAATTTCCAGCCAAATACAGTGCAATTACACTATTATGTTTGAATCCCATTACGATTTTTTTATTAAGATATTAATTTAAAACAATTATTTGTTGACCACATGCAAACAACTAACCAAACTTCAATCTGTCAAAAAACTGACGCGCGAAAATGACAAATACACAAATGAGAGCAGAGTGAAGTCAGTAACATTTGGTCTCAGCCACCCTGTATATTACTCGAATTTTTTATATTTTATGCCGTGTTTTCAGTTTTGAAATTTTTTAGTTTCGTATTTTTAAGGTTTCTCTTTTCGTTTCGAATATTTTAGTAAACGGTTGACCGTCTTTTACCTTAGTATTTTGATATCCGAAAAAATGGGTTTCTAGACTTTGATGTAGTCAAAAATCCGGACATATGCGGAAAAAATGTGAGGTTATGTTTTTGTTTGAAATGGAAAATCAAAAATTTGAAGAATTCGAAGAATTTCAACAAAAGTTGAAAATTACAATACTCAATGTCGCTTTACAAAATGGCACACAGAAATAAGAATATGACGTATAACACGTTTATATCATATAACTTCACTAACGCCATAACAATATAGCGTAGAAAGTTTGAAACTTTAATTATTTTCCGCATATGTCCGATTTGTTGACCAAAAAGCGGAGAAAATATATATTTATGTTAGTTTTCTTCACTAAGTTAGTTTCGTTTATTAAGTTAATGAATTGTTTGCAAAATGCTACGTCAGAACTACATCCTACGGACATGTGTCTAAAACAAAACTAGCAAATTTAATATAGGACAATATAATATTGAGTAAAGGCAGAACTATACTAGGAATACAAAACCAATTTCTCTTATTCCATTTTGACATTGTGACTATGGGTGTTTTCTTTAATTCATTCTGTATGTACGGAATATTTAGAATGTGACGTAATTCATTCTTTTAATCATTCGCTACCTTTTTTTCTTTATTTTGTTTTATTTATTTAGAATATTCCGAACGTATTTTGTTTGTACTAAATCAAAAAAAGAATATTCTTTGATACATGCAAACAAATTGGTTTGTAGATATAAAAATAATGCGTGGTTGCGTTTATATATATGTTTATATATATATATATATATATATATATATATATATATATATATATATATATATATATATATATATATATATATATATATATATATATATATATATATATATATATACAGCGATTCCATACGAAACCGATCAAAAAAACGGAAATTTTGTTCTGACCCCTTTAGATTTTGATGAAACTTTTCAAAAATGTTCTCTATGCTTAAAAAACATGAAAAATGATTTTGGTTTTTTTTTGCGGCACTGTACTTTTTGACAGTGGCGCACAGCGTTTTACGTTTTTCTTGATTTTTCTTGAAAATGCTAATTTTTGAAGTCTTCTTTCTCAAAAACCACTAAACCGATTTGAATGTTTTATATCTCAAATGAAAGAGAATGAATAGATTTTATAAATAATGGTACAGTTTTAATTTTTAAAAAATTGTATATTAAAGATAAAATGTGTTTTTTTGAAAAATGTCATTTTCCGTTATTTTCGACCCCAACAACTTATCAGTTTTTTTATTTTTTTAATTTTTTTTCAAAGGTTATTTATTTATCAAACAAATTAAAAAATAAAAAAAGTAGTCCTATCTTTCCTTTTTTAAATATGATTTTTTGAATATTTTAAACCAAAAATCAAAAAAATCTATCAAACTTTTTCTTTGATAATTTTTCTTGAATTGTTCACTAACTTACACTTTTGGCAATGCAATAAAACCCTAAATTGGACAAAATCTATGATATTTAGGACTACCTGCTATTTGTTTTTCTGAGATATATCTATTTTTTAATTTTTTTTCTATTACATTATAATCTTTAGTAGTAAATACTAAATAGTTTACTTTTGATTCTATTTCCACAGCCCATGAATAGAGTTCAAATGGCGTAGTTATTTGGGTTTCAAATGGTCTTTGTAAACTCGCTCTAGCAGCACTCCTCTTGAGAACTCCTCCTAATGTATTACAAGGTCCTTCTCCGTGGCGAATTGCAAAAAATGCCATTCTGCTTCCATATCGAAGTCCTCCTTGAAATTACATAGATTGTAGAAATTCATTTTATTTTTGTACTGAGCCCCAGATCCATCGGAAACAAGCAAATTTTCGTAACGTGCCGTAATTTTTCCTTTACAAAATTAACTAGGCCGGTAATAAACAATCTCACAGCTATACATGATTATGTTTTGGTGCCTCACATATAGCTATCAAGCTTGTGAATTCCAAACTACTATCGTTTTCCATCGTACGACCGGTTTCTCCGTTTTTATAATACAAGGCAAATGGATGTATTGTACATTGAGCATTTGACCAATGAAATCTTTGAACCTCATCCTGAACTACAAAGGAAAAGTTTTCAGAAAAGTCACATATAACTATACATTCATCAGTTGCTGCATTTAATTTTCTATATTTCAGGTAAACTGCTTGTTGTTTTGCAATAAACGAATGTGGTACTATGTTGTGTAGTCGTTCACTCAGTTTATCTGTGAAAGCGGATTATGAAATGGTTACTGTTTCCATGGTGCATCGATCTACCTTCTGCCACTGCTTGAATCTTATTCCATCTATACAATTTTGTAGAAATTTTGCAGATAAATCCTTAAGAATATTATCGGTTCCCGAGCCGGTTGGACATTCGTTTAAATAGCATAACGTGCTTGGAGTAGCGCAAATAATCTGCGAAATAAGATCTTGATAACTTCCCACTTCGTGTGATAAAAGGTTCATAGATTTGATTTTATTAAACATAAGTTTAATATTTTGATGATATATACAGACGCAAATAGTATGTGTGCCGCTAGAGTTCGCTAATACGCAGTGCCCTGGAATAAGTGCAGCAAAAAATGAAAATCCATCTTTTGTATTTGGATAGGTTTTTTTAAGTATTTGATGAGCTTCTTTCAAATTACAAAAAAACAATCTACGCTGATTTGTAATAATAAGTCCTTCTGATGACATTGTCTCGAAGTCTCGTTTTCCAGCACATACTCGACTTATTTCGCCATCTTCATAAAATTTCTGCAGCAACAATGCTATTTCTTGATTAAGAGTTGTTGATCCCACTTTGGTGTTCGGTGTTGACATGATACCTTTTTTTTTAAATCGGTTTTGCTCTATTTGCCATATAATAAGACACACCAAACTCATCTTGAATTTTCCGAACAGGCCAGCTTTTTGGTACTGATGTTAAAATCATATAATTTTCATTTGTTGTTGTAGACATTCCATATTTTTCTTGTAATTGTAGAATCATTTCAATACTCTCGCCTGGTATGTCAATATCGGCTTGCATGGAACTGCACGGCAGCATAAATATTTCCTCAGAAATTTTCGCTGACACTTCTTGAAATTTTTGTTGTTTATAATTTTCACTTCTCATTTTCTTATGTACTAAAGGAGAACTGTGCACTGTTTTTAAAGTATCGTTGAATGATGAAATATGCAGATGAATGTATTGCTCCCCATTTGATGAACTTACAGAAGAAGCAGGTGTACAATCTCGATCTAAACTAATATCTTGTAAACCAAAGGGCCCTTCTTCATTATCACCACTTGATTTACTTTTATAAAACACCAAATAGCTTTTTTTGAAACCAATTTAGGGTTTTATTGCATTGCCAAAAGTGTAAGTTAGTGAACCATTCAAGAAAAATTACCTAAAAAAAAGTTTGATAGATTTTTTTTGATTTTTGGTTTAAAATATTCAGATCCTAAAATATTCAAAAAATCATATTTTAAAAATGAAAAATAGAACTACTTTTTTTATTTTTTTATTTGTTTGATAAATAAATAACCTTTGAAAAAAAAAAATAAAAAACTCGTTGGGGTCGAAAATAACGAGAAATGACATTTTTCAAAAAAACACATTTTATCTTTAATATACAATTTTTTAAAAATTAAAACTGTACCGTTATTTATAAAATCTATTCATTCTCTTTCATTTGAGACATAAAACATTCAAATCGGTTTAGGAGGGGTCAGGACAACTCGTGATCGGTTTCGCATGGAGCCGCTGTATATTTATATATATATATATATATATATATATATATATATATATATATATATAAATTTATATAAATATATATATATATATATATATATATATATATATATATAAATTTATATAAATATATATATATATATATATATATATATATATATATATATATATATATATATATATATATATATATATATATATATATATATATATATATATATATATATATATATATATATATATATATATATATATATATATATATATATATATATATATATATATATATATATATATATATATATATATATATATATATATATATATATATATATATATATATACAATTATAATTTTTCTAATTAAAAATCTTAAAAATTATTATTTGTGTCCATTTTAAAAAAATAATTTTTTTTAATTCCAAAAATATAAATTTAATAATTTTTGTTGGCCATTTTATTTTATTTTTATTTTGTTACGTTCTTTTATTACATAGCATTCGGAATATTCTTTCGTCACGTGATCAGTTTTCTATTCCTTCCTTCTGTAGAATGACTAAAAGAAGATACCCTATATTTCTTATTTTTTTTTATTTGACATTGTGCGTTTTTTGTGCTGCAATCTATTGTAATTTTTCATATATAAATTAATTAAAATAATCTTATATATCTATTCTATATTATAATACTTTTGATGTACTTAAAATAAATGTACATTTTTTATTTTTAGTTAATTTTATAAAAATGAGGTACACAAAATTAAAAAAATAATATTCTCTATTGTGTAGTATACAGTGGAATTCTAACCTCACTTTTATGCAAACAATTTTAGTTTAGGCATAAAACACCATCAAAATTATTCAGAAATGGTTACAATTATTTAATATTAACTATTTATGCAAATTTTATCTTTGTTTATAAAATTTTTAATAAAAAAAAAAGTATTTTCCCTATTTTCTATTTCATGTTTGTTATTTTTCCTTTTTTTGTGCGATACTTTTCGTTCGTCTATTTTTCGTAGGTGACAG
This sequence comes from Tipula confusa, assembly GCA_963556175.1. Lineage (NCBI taxonomy): Eukaryota > Metazoa > Arthropoda > Insecta > Diptera > Tipulidae > Tipula > Tipula confusa. The sequence goes on from OY744475.1 coordinate 203,136,098, forward strand.
CTATAATTTAACGAAGATTTTTTATTTTGCGTTATTTTTGTCATTTTAAGTATAGTTGAATATATGCAATCCAGTTGTCTCGCTCTCTTACGTTATTTCTTTTATTTTTGTTATTCCAAGTATATAGTTCCTTCTTAAGACGCTCGAGACTTTATAGTTTACTTGTGGTTTTATATTTGTCGCATTGGTTTGGATGGTTGATGTATCATTCACGACTATTATAAATTGTGGTCTGGATTTAGCGAAGGTGAAGAGTGGGATTAAGAAAATTTAGATTCTTTGGCCAATAAAAGATCGAATTGAAAAAGAAAAAATTAAGTGTGAGTAACGATATATATATATATTTATATATATATATATATATATATATATATATATATATATATATATATATATATATATATATATATATATATATATATATATACATATATATTTGGCGATATATATTTGGTTAATTCAGGGCAGTTAATTTGTTCAGGAAAATTAGGACTTTATTCCTTCGCTTAATTATGATGATTTATGTATGTTTATGCCAGATAAGTAAGTGCACTTTACTCTATTGTATAGAATCGTTAGTTTTGGAATTAAAGTTTTATTTTTTTATCATGTATTTTATAATCCAAAAATTGTTTATTATTATTAATTATTAAAAATAAAAAATTAGAGAAAAAAAAAACAATTAAAAAAATGAAATATTAAAATGGGACACAGTTTGCATCTATTCTATACCACGATAAGTCGGGCGAAACGTTTTTGGACACTTCCATTTCAATCACAGTAATAAGCATATACAAAGGTCTTAAATTATTATACTCATACACAATTTTTTAATTTTCTTTTATAAGAAGTCAGTTTGGAAATGTAATCCTCATCATTTGAAATAATTTTTAATGTTTTTCTGTCGTTCGCATAAATAAGAATGCCCCAAAAATTAATTATATCGATAATATATAAAATAAAAAACAAAGGGCTTGAGTGGATTCTCTAAGGATCATCCAAAATGACATTAATGGTTCTGGAAATAAAATCGCCTATCTTGACGTTACAAACGATTAGTGATTGTTGACCTGCCAGAACAGAATCCATGCTGCTTAGCCGACATAAATCGCCCATGCAAATTCCTCTTTGATTTTGAAATTAAATATTCAATTTAAGTCAAGTGCGGCTGGTCCGTATATTTGTTGGTATTTGGCCGAGACGAGTTAGTGTTTGCAGGATCGAGAGATAATATTTTGGCTGATGATGAAACACCATTCGAATTCCGTTTCTTGCATTACGTGGTCAAATAATAAATGGGCGAATAATAATACCGCAGGAGGCCATTTAGTCCGTTTCTGTCAAGCTAATTTTAAACGAAATGAAAGATCAAAAATATACAGAAAATCTGTAATCAATTACAGAATGACAGAATTTTCTATTAACGGTTGCTCATTTAAAATTTTTACTAATGATATCCTGAATATACAGAAAAACAGGTTTCAGAATTCTGTTGCTTTCCAAACTACGTCATGGCTTTGATAAATGGTAACTTACATATTTTAGTCAGTTAGTTGATACTATTAAAACTAAAACAATTATCTCTCTAATTGACATACACAATCAATGCCGTATAACCTATTTACCTAACAATACTTTAATGAAGTTTTTTTATTCTCTTAAATGTATAAGGTACGTCACATCATTATTTACCATCTTCATTTCATATATGCGTACAAAGCATTCAAATACATAGATACACAAACATTACATTTACCCGTATTAAGATAAGTTTAACATATCAATATAGACGACAATGCTGACAACAACAACAACAGTAACAAAAAGTTTAATGTAATTTTATACACCGAGGGCGGTTAAAACCCTTGAGCGTAAGTGATAAATGTCAAACAAGAAAGCATAACAATTGAAAGTTAGATAAGGATATAAGACGAAAAAAAAAAATTTGTAAAGTTTACAGGCGGTTTTCATTTTTCACAAGAAAATAATTCAAACGAATGAGAAAAAATGGATATATACTTAAGAAAATTCACTACTTGACCTATGTTCCAAGGTTCCAACGTGGGTGTTTCGGCTAAAAGTTAACCCTAATTTTAATATATTTAAAATAAAAAATGTACTCGCATATATATATATATATATATATATATATATATATATATATATATATATATATATATATATATTTATATATATATATATATATATATATATATATATATATATATATATATATATATATATATATATATATATATATATATATATATAATATGTATATATATATATATATATATATATATATATATATATATATATATATATAAAATCAATAATTTTTTTTAAACGGTTGAGTTAAAGTGCAAGCGATGCAACTTGTTGCGTGTGCAGTTACTTATAGCTCATGGGTAATGAAATCCTTCCCGAAAGTGAAAAATGGACGTCCTCGTTCTTTGGTTTAGTGTCATGTTGATTTCCTTTATTTTTTTAAAAATATTGTTTAAAATCTTCTTCGTTTAATGTTTCAGAGCATGATCTCTTTGGTCCTCTTATTTTCCCCGTTGCACTGCGTTGAAGTTTTTAAAGAGTTAGACATTTTAATTTTGTTTGTGTTTAAAATTTTGATTATGGTTGTATGTGTCTTTTCAATTTGCCCATTAGATTCCGAGAATGATGCAGTTTCTTTTTTTTTTTTGTATTTAGTTTATTAAGGTGCATTTTAAATTGTATAGATTGACAAAATGCTTCAAAAAGAAATCATTACAAGACAGTAATAAGCCGGAAATATGTCCCTAAATGTACTTTTTAAATGAGTAGATTTGTACAAACCTGGTTTGTGGAGGTATATTTCTGCTTAAAAAATTAGATTTACTTTTTTTTTGTTGACTTTAGACCAGTATTTCTTGAATATCTCATTCTGATGTTCATTTAAATTTTGACCCAAAACAGTTTTTGACTTACTTCAAAAATTCGTTGTTCAACATTTTCAAGGTTTCAATTAATTTTCTAAAATCTGATTTTGAACCCGAAGAAATTGGTGCATTTAATATTTTACAAGTGTCATAAAGTTTACTTTAACTGTCTTAAGATTTTTACACTTGCAGTGTTTTTAAAAACACTTATTATAAAATTAACATAAATATCACTTTTAAGATAAAAACTTAACTTACTTTAAGTAAACATTTTATTTATTTTTACGAAATGTAAAAATTACTTAACTGAATTAGTAACGGTTGCGAAATTTATTTAACGGATTTTTAACTGTAGTTGCTTATGGAAAAACAACTTAAGCGCTATTATGCAAATTTTATTCCACAATTGGAATTTAATAAAACCACTTATTGTCTCTTAAGTTTTTTTTTCTGATTTTATTTTCTGTATTAACTTTAAAAATAAATTTTGCTAAAGAAAAATCAGACACTTAAATTTTGATCCAATACAGTTTTTGGTGTACTTTGAAAATGCTTTGTTTAACATTTTCAAGGTTTGATTTAATTTTCTGATATCTGATTTTGAACATGAAGGAATTGGAACAAAATATGGCAAGATATATAGCAAAACACTTATAGTATCTTATTGTATTTTATATTTTACAAGTGTCACAAAGTTTAGTTCAATAGTACTTAAGATTTTTATAACACTTGAAGTGTTTTGAAAAACCCTTATTATAAAATTAAAATAAATATCACTTTTAACATAAATCTTAACTTACGTTAAAGATTTTATTTATTTTTACTAAATGGAAAAATCACTTAACTGAATTAGTCATGGTTGCGAAATTTATTTAACGGATTTTTAACTGTATTTTATGGAAAAACAACTTAAGAGCTGTTATGCCAATTTTATTACCCAACTGAAATTTGATAAAACCACTTATTGTCACTTAAGTTTTTTTTTCTGATTTTATTTTCTGTATTAACTTTAAAAATAAATTTTGCTTAAATAGTAAAGTTATTTTTCTATAACACAATATTGTTTTTGTATGCCTTTAAATACATTTTAATATTACACCTCAACTGAAAAATGCGAAATAAGTGATTTTTCACGTGTATTGCAGTTAAGTGGTTTTGCAAAGTAACATAATTAGGTGACGAATTAGGCGTAAAATTGGCATGGTTAGTAAAGGGATAACGAACATTAATAAAATTAACATAATTTGGCAAAACGACTTAAGTGATATTAAGTGTTAATGTTTAATTGCCATATATACATATATATATATATATATATATATATATATATATATATATATATATATATATATATATATATATATATATATATATTTTAACAAACTGTTAAAGAAAACTGTTTTAGAAAACGTGTTTAACAAATAAAATTTTATTCAATAAAATAATTTTCAAATAAAGTTTTAACATAATAGAAATAATTCAATTCATAGGATTCAAACTACAATAAGTCTATATCTTTATTATACGTAATATGTGTATAAGTACGACAAAAGAATTTCTTCAACAAAGTGATGCGAGAGCCCTATCTGTTAAACGACCACGCAACTTAAAAGCAAAATTATTTGAAACCGAAAAGTTTCTCTCGTTCTGATTAGAGGTTGGTTTAGTCGTATATATACAATGCCACTTATAGTTTTTCTACATTTTTTGTTAAATTCCCAGTAGTTTCATAAATGTTGATTTCTTTCAATAAAGATGAAAACTGTCGTGCGTAATTTTGCTATTGGTAGATTGACGAATGGATTCCCTGTTAAAATAACGTCATCATCGGTTTTTTATACTCCATATTGGTAGCTTCGCTGTTTCCATATATGATCTTTTCAACATGAATTTAACTCTCTTCGTAATTTAAAATAATTAAAAAAAATTCTCTTCATTGGAAAAATATTTTGGCTGATATCAGTAAGAGTGTTGCCAGACAGTGATACTAATGTTGTATCCCTTCTCTCTAAAATTTTAGTTTGAAATTGTGTCATAAACATTATTCTTATTTCGGATTTGTTGCTTCTTCCGTTAAAATATTTGCGTCTTGGTGACTTAGTGCCAGCACGGCAATTGTTAAGGTTTCAGAGCGTCTACTATTACAATTGCCTCTTTCTTGTCACTTTCAGGATTCCAAATTTGCCCCAAGTATCACTACAAAATAAATTTCAAACATATTTTAATTTTTTTCAAAATCTCGAAATTTTTCGAGCACTAATCTCAAAAAATGATTGTCTCGTAAATACTCGAAGAATCTTAAAGAGTGGAGTTTTGTAGTTTTATAATCGCTTGCCTAATAAAAGTGACGTAAATTAGAATTGTACACTTTTCTAATTTTTACTAACGATTAAAGTTGAGTTGGATTTTATTTTATCCAATATGATTTTATCCGTAATAATTTAGCTTTATGTTGAAATTATTCTTTAAAATTGCGGCTGTATAAAAGATTTTGTTGTCAGAGTTAGAATAATGATTTTTACAGATAATTAATTACAGCTGGGTGGAGTGGGGCGTATTGAAACAGGAACAAAACATTTTATGTATAGTAACTCGACGACATAGAAACCTTACAAACTTTTTAGTTGGTTTTCCAATCTACAGCTTAAACCCCCGAGCATTTTTTTCTTGCTTTGAGTTGTACGTCCGGTTTATGTCAAGTTGTTGCAGTTTTATCCACATTAAAAAAATGTATCTGCAATGTACTGTTCTTCGTTGTAATTCGGCTGGATATAAGTTTGCTGTTTTTTTGTCAGCCAATGCTGTTTTTATATAAATAAAAGTCTGCTATTGGATAAAGGTGCCAAGCTAGTCTGTTTTCGGGTTATTAACGTAATATTGTTTGAAATGATGTTAAGCTGATTCAATATGGCCAAGTAAGACGTTTCCGTTAAGAGCAGCAACACTATGGTAATTAAAACTAACATTTTCAATGAAGGTGACACCCATCAGTAATCCATTAAATAGACTCTTTGAACTTCTTTGATGTTTAATTGCAATGAGTTTTGATCAAACCACTCACTGAGTCTCTTGAGGTCATCCTGTAGTTCGTCAACATGTACTGCAAGCGATTTATAACGTATCACTTAAACTAATTGACGGAATCAAATGATAATTCGGAAGCGGATGGAGTTTGAAGGGAATTATTTGAATTTTAATAATCTTGCTTGTTTTAATGATTGGTGTTATCTTAAAGAGTTTCAATTTCTTGGAAAACACTGCAGTGGGTAATGATTGGTTCAATAGTTAGCATACCGTATTTAGCTACATATTTGAAAATGTTTTTAACATACACGATGGAATATCATCCGGTCCACATCCGTCACAACTCGGTTTTGTCTTTTGGTTGATAAACAGACTGGACTGCAAATATGTTAGCTATCTCTTTAGCATTCGTCGTGATGATTTTGTTGTCAGTCAATTTATGGAAGGGTAACCCTTTAATTTCACGTTTGCGGATCTAAAGTATTTTAAAATTATTTTAGGATTCCCTTTAGTTTATCCAAATCATCAAAACTTTTTTCACTAATCGATTTTTGGCTAATCATATTTTATCCATGCTAATTGTTGAGCCAGTCTCGATCGCTTGTCTTATTTTAATTTCGTTCTTCTATTCGAACTATTAGAATTGTTTATATATATATATATATATATATATATATATATATATATATATATATATATATTTTTTTTTTTGTAGGTACGTATTTGAAAGCTTTCTATTAGAACCACTTTTGACACTGGTTTACTAAGCACAAATTAAAATTATACACAAATTAAATTTTCAGTGATGCTATCTTTCGATTTATAGGACCATCATTTTTTCATCATAATAAAGATAGACCAACTGATTGTGGTCTAAGAACCACGTTTAATCTTAAAGATTGAAATTTTCAAAAAATTTCTTGAATGTGCAATAGGCTTATGTTGAATGCATTTATGTCGCTTTGTCGTTTGTTTATATCTTTCCCTGTTCTCAGCTTTTGTATATGAGCAGTAGTATGTCATCTGCGTAATCTATATTATTGAGCTTTCCTGTTAGCATTAGTCAACTTTCTCTTGCTCTACGAGCGTTGCATTATGTTTCACTTTGAGTGCCTTCGTACTAAACTTGGTTTTCTGCATTCCGAATAATTTTCTATATGCGTTCAATTATTTTCTTTGGGATGCCAATTTCACAAAGTTTTTGCCATTTTTCTTTGCTATAATTATTGTGCCAAATGCACGTTCGAAATCGACGAAAAGCAAGTTCGGTGGGGAATTTAATTTATCGATTTATAGATTCGGATTTAGCGGATGTGATAAGTGTAAAATCTTCCTGGTTTAAAGCCTGCTTGTTTGTTTCTTTATATGACCATTCAGATTAGTTTAATTGTTGTGATGAGAAGAGACATTTTTAGCCATTGATGTACTGTACGTAATTTGATGGATGCATACAATAAGTAAATTATCCATGGACATGTGCTAAATACAAAATATCTAAACACCATAAATATGATAAATTTGTTATATTCGACAAAACCGCAACAACAAAATAAAGAGCCTGCATAATTACGTGACTTACACGACCAAATATTTAATAAAATTTTGAAAATGGTCTTTTAGCGGCGCATAACCTAAAAAAAAAATTAAAATATAAATTGGTCCATTAAGTATTGAAAAACTTTGTAGATTTGGGTCGTATACCAATAGTACAAACGAAATTGATTTGTTTTATTTAAATATTTTTGCCGCATCGTTTTTAAGATATTGATATTCGGAAATTTTTTTTATATTTTCCCCAAGTTTAAATTTCAACAAACGAAAATCGATTCACATTTTCTTTTTGTTTTTTTTTTATTATAAATAGGTGTCTTTTATCGTACACGCACTTACATAAGCAAACATGTATATATATATATATATATATATATATATATATATATATATATATATATATATATATATATATATATATATATATATATATATATATATATATATATATTTATATATAGATATATTATACAGCTATCCCATGATTTACACGGTTGCTTTTTCAAAATACCATGTCTACTTTTTTTAAAAAGCATTTTAATTTGGATATAATAAAAAAAAGTTTGATATCATGTTTCAATTGCTTTTACCAACAATTGTTCATCTTCCTGTCCCAATCAGTAGAGTTTCACTCTCGTCACTGTAAATATGTAGTTTTATTTTGTTCAACATTGGGTAATTTTTTTGTTGAAAATGATTACATATTTTCCTTCCATTTCTAAACCTTTTCGAGTGAGTTTTACTCTTCTGATGGAACAGACTTTCACATAATTCGGAACATATTAGGTTCAAGCAGGCTTTAATAGCAGACTGAGTTAATGTGGATGCTAAATCCATATGTTATAGCAATTTACGCATTCATTTTTATATTTCATCTTACATATATCTGAAGTTTTTTCTTTTGTACAATGCTTTAAAAGTTTATATTGAAGCTTGATCTAATGGCTTTATTAGACACGTCGTGATCAGTGTCAAACAGCAACCTTAACATATAACATAGCATTATCAATCAACTAAAATACTTACTGCAATAGAAGAAAGTTACGTGGTGTACTTTATTGCTATATTTTCACGATTAAAAGGGAATCATAAATTATTATTAGCTTTTAAAAAAAAAACTTATTGTAAATATTTCTTAGATCCTATAAAATCTGATCCGCAATCGCTATATATGTCGGCACAGAGCCCTCGGCTAGCGACGAATCTTTTCAGTCCAGTCATAAATGAGTTGGTTATTAAGTCGGTCGTTAACTCGATATGCACGGCTCGGGTACTGATGAAAATAACAGGCACACATATGTTTTGAACAGCCTCTGATCTGTTCCTAGCAAAATTTATGCCTACCTTCAGGAATGCTCTGATATGATGGACTCTGCATGTTGGTAAGTTCCTCATTTCTTGCGACAGTGAAATTGGTTTTACTCTAAAGTAATTTAACCATTCTCTGATTATATTTCTTATTTCATGTTTTCCTGTAGATATTCGAAATTTATGCCTCAGCATGATTTAGTTTCGGGCCTGCATATGATAGTCTTCGATAAGTATGACTTGTATATTTCGAAGATGGTAGAATAATAGGATGCTTCGTTTCGTATGTAATATCTGAATTTTGGATACGACCCTTTACTCTTATTATCCCCTCGTCATCGATAAATGGATTTAAATTTTTTATTGATGTTTTAAGTGGTGTCGATACCGTAATATACCGTTTAACCTTCTTACAACATAGTTTTCTTCCGCTACTGTTATTGATCTCTTATGTTTTATATTTTCTTTTCTGATGTTGTATATAAAACGCTGATCCACGGCAACCGTCCCAATGACTTTTTTCATAAGACGATAGTCTCTCAATCACCTCCATTAGAAATTGTATATCTTGACAGTCTGCTTATAGTGCCGTACAGAATTTTAAACGCTCTTTGTACTGGCCATGATTCCGAGGTATCACGCAACCATTTAAGAGAATTCCACCATAACTCACGCTTAAGTATTTAAACTCTCCGATTTTCTACGAGCAGTTGCCTCCTAACAGGAACATCTGATAGCCAATTGCGCATGTGAGCCGCACAAAGTTCTAATCTCGCGACTGATAACTTTTTTACTGGATCAACCTTAGATTTTGCAACTAGCAGGCTGCAATGGTAGCTTTCTGGGTTGATTCTGTGTCACATGTAAACAATTGCAACATATGCCCTCTCACTTGCGTCGCAGAACCCATGCATTGCACATCATGATGGGGTGTATGTAACCATCGTGGTATTTTGACGTCCCTTAGCTCTGGTAGTTGCTCTATGATTGTCAACCATTTTTGTTTGACTTCTTGCGGTAGTTTATCATCCCAGTCCATTGAAATCAGCCAAAGAGTCTGAAATAATATTTTAATTTTGATTATTACAAGGGATAGCCATGCCAAATGAACAAAACTTTGACAGCTTTCTGAGAGTAGTTTTCTCTTGGTAAAAACTGGCGCGCCCATGTTGACTTTGTAAATGAATTATATATCTTTGATAGATTCAGCCCTATCACCTAATGCTAGGGTATTTAGAAATTCTTCCGAGTTAGAATTCTTTAGCCTTAGAAATTACATATATACTAAGTAGTTTTTTAGTTTGACCGCATTTTTAACTGTTTCTGCACCGGCCATTAAATCGTCCACATATATACTCTTACTGAATGCCACTTACCGAGCAATTGGTGCAGTGGTTAAAGCTGTGTTGTTTAGGACGGGAGGTACTCGGTTCGAATCCCAATGGGGCAGGGTTGCAAAAGGCATTTTTCATCACCTGATTAAGATCGGTGACTTATTTTTTTTAGGTTATGTAAACTTTGTCTTTGTTTAAATCTTTTTTTCCGTTTAACATGAAACCAACAAACACAAGCGAACGAGGTAAAATCTAATTATTTAATGCTGATTGGGTACGAACTGCCCATTGATTTTGAGCCGAATGTTATTTTTTAATATAACCATGTAAAACCGTAATCGCGTAAAAAAGTATCGTGTAAATCGGGGGATAGGTGTATACATGTATAACATAAAAGCACTGATTTTGTTTGCCTCCTTTGAACCATTTTTCAAATGTAAAATACACAATCAGTGTATATGAATTAAGATGGCTGACGTAAAATATGTATTTTGTAGGAAATATAATGTTCTACGTACATATTGTATATACATACATATATACGTACCCATAAAGCTAATTTTATTAAGGTAAAGAGATGTGAAGATGGGAAAACATAAATGTTAAGTAAAAAATATAGTTTGGAATGACGTCTTGATGGTGTACGGTTTTGGCATGATGAAGGCATTATGATGTCAATGATTTTAATTATGAGGTATATAAAGTTTTTACTATAGAATCGTGTTGGTACTATATTTTTGTTTAGTTTAGATTTTTAAAAAATGCTTTTCATATAGTTTTAATAGTTAGCTAGAGTATGCAAATCAATAAGATTTTAATTCAAGTCGATTTTTTGTCGGTTTAATTTTTTAGTTTTATATTTGTGTTTTATAGCTTTCGGAGCGTTATTTGTCTTTCAAGTTTGTTTTAACTGTATTTTTTGTATAACTGTACTTTAACATTTTTATTAGACAAGCTGGGGTGTGGTTGAGACATTTCTTAGTGGTACTGTTTGTAGTATTCAGTGTCTTTTAGACCAGTAAGTAAAGATGAATATCAACTTATTGATAAATATTAAACCGTATGTGCTTTGCTATTCTTAGCAACAATTTCTCTTATTTCAAATGGATAGTTTTTACCTCTGATCTTGTTTTCATGCCAAAAACTTTCCACTTTTCATAGCCTTTTCGATAATTTTGAAGAGTACTGAAAGTAGAAATAATAGTAAAACTAATATTAATATACAATCTATTTTCTTGGCGAGTAGTTTTGAAACATTTATTTCTGGTGACGAATTATTGGGGAGTGAAATTGATGATTTCATATACTTTGTGGCACTTTGGTTATTGTTCCATAAATATAATTCAAATATTGTTTTTAAGTAATTAATAGTTTAAATTGTTTTTTATTAATTCTTAATTCATTTATATAATAATAATAATAATCCACTTGTATAGTTATAAAAGTTTTACTGATACAATTATAAAAGGTAAATCTGCCCAAGTATTTTTATATCCGAAAAAATTGGATATTTCGGACACTTTGATGAATTCATCTCCGACTTTTTTCCGAAATCATGTCCGAATTACATTCAGCATAGGAATTAAGCACGACTTTTAGTGATTAAAAAAAATCCATATAATTTCTTGTAATTTGCTAGAAACACGTATGTCTAAAAACACTACGAAATAATTTCTTGTACTTTGCTAGAAAAACGTATGTCTAAAAACACTTTTGTTTATTGTTTGTATGCTTCTTTTTGACATTTACATATGTTGTTGTCAATATAAAAATAATTATTTTTTGCTTTGCTAAAAATTTAAATTTGATATATTTATTTGCCTTTAAATATTAAAAATATACAAAAATAAATATAATATAATAACATCTAAATATTTAAATTTTGTTATTTTATTCTCTATGTTGTATAAAACCATAAATTTTTTTGTAACAGACTATGTGATAGACGATTTACGTTTATCACATAGTCTATTACAAAAAGAAATTTAGTTTTCCGTTTTTTAAATATTGTTCGGCGATTATGTACCAATTTATTGATCAAATTCATTTTTAGTCGGCAAAGTTCATATATTATATACAATAAATAAATGAAAATAAAATAAAACATTGTATGATCTGTATTTGTAATTCATAATATCTTTTATTTATTTTAAATATTGCATATCTGTTATCAATTCTATAATGATTTTTTTTTATCGACTGGTATGGATGTACTCATAAAATAAATTTTGTGCAGTGATTTTTGTTTTGGTATCATGTAAATCCTCCGTGTTTTGAGTTGGTATCATGTAACCTTATTGTAGTAGTTTTAATAATTATTTTTCGTTAGTGATTTTTTTTAATCACTAAAAGTCGTGCTTAATTCCTATGCAGATTTACTATAAGGAGGTGGTCAAAAATTCGGACATATGCGAAAAAAAAGTTGAGGTTATGTTTTTATTGGAATTGTGGGCGGGGCTTATTTCAAATATTTTGGCGTTTTAAATTGTCGTTTGAATTTAAATAAAAACAAAAATATTTTATTTTTATTAATTTATATTTTTATTTATAAATTTATTAATTTTTAAAATTAAAGTTAAATTAAATTTCTTAAGTGATTAATTTAAAACTAACAAAGATACTTAAATTATTTTTCTTATAAATTAAAAACAGAATAAATAAACTAAATTAATTTATAATCTGTCAAACAAATTAAATCAATTATATAAATTAATTAAAAGTAGCTAATAACATTTAAATTATAATGGGGGAAAAATCCTATTGGAACTTGTCAATGCACAATCTGAAATGAAACATAATATAATTAACTTTTATGTACTCGCAAAATTTGCTATTATAAATAAACCAATATTTACCGACAAAAGATTATTTATGAAATTTAGGGATATTTTATCTAACACAATGCATTAAAATTTAAAATTAAAAACATAAAAACTCCAAAAAATTACAATACAAAATGTCACATTACGAATACGCAATATGGCGCCTCAAACATGTATCACAAATTTCACTAACGCCATAACAATATAGCGAAGAAAGTTGGAAGTTTTAATAATTTTCTGCATATTTCCGATTTTTTGGCCAAAACGCGGAAAAAAATTGTACTAAAGCGATTTTTCCAGTTTTGTTATACTTGGGTGGACGTCGATTCTGTACTAAATTTCTCGTATTAAAAAAATGTTTTTTATAGTATACGACAACTCGCACTTTTGTTTTTCAGAGGTAAACACCTAATAATTGATGAATCGGTTCAAAAATGATTGATTCGGTTCATTTATTTTTGTACTCTCTTGCAATTCGTCATATTTTATTTTTCTCATTTGCTATTTTGATGATGAGTTTGTCGCCATATTGTTATATTTAAGTTAAACGTTTGTGATTTTAAAAGTAATTTATATAATAAACTAAAGTGTTGTGGGATTAATAAAACTTTATTAATAAAAATTTAAAAGTGTTACCAAAACTATTTAGTGTTTTAAATTTAGTTTAAGTTTTATTTTTAAAAATAATAATTGAGTAAAAGTGTAATATAGAGTAAATAGTTTTTTTAGTGTTTTAATTTATTTTTAAAAAAATTAACGTTTTTATTTTAATTGAAAATGGTTTGTTTAAAAAATAAATTTTAGATTACATTTTCTTGTTATTTATCGTGACATTTTGGTTTGCAACTGTGTACTAATTAGATATACAATTTATCTAGTTATAGCGTACAAATGATATAACATCAAATAATATAAGTTTTAATACATATTTTTGAGTTCTTATACAAGTAGTTATGTTTTGAAGAAAATGAAATATGCGTTTAATATTATTTCGATATAAAACAAACACAACATTTAATATGAAACGCACGTTTCATTTTATTCAGAATAGATAAGAACCGAAATTCTGTATTAAAACTTTCATTATTTGATGTTATATTATTATTACGATATAACTAGATAAACTGTATACCTAAGTAGTGTACATTTGCAAATAAATATATACCGGTAAATGTCAACAAAATGTAATCTAAAACTTATTTTGTAAATTCCCCATACGAATATGACATTTCTCGTATTGTTTATTCCTTTGGTGTTAATAGGCAAAACTAATTGAAAAATTTCCCTATTAATTAAACAAATAATTATAAATCTAATAAATATTTAATATGCCATACAAATTAATCAATTATTAAGTCAAAATCAAGTGAGAAATATAAAATATGACGAATAATAAAATGCGCAGGCGCACCTATACGTAAACATTTACCAAAACTCTATCTTCCGGTTATTTTACTCGCACTCACGTTTTTTTTGGTCAGAATCGATGTTCAAAGAATTTATTAACTATAATCACCGGTTAATTTCTTGTTGTTGTCACCTTATGGGTTTTTTGTGTTCGACGTCGAACATTACAATTTTGACTGCCTCTGCCGAAGATGAAATTTGTAATGGGAAGATGATAGAAAAATTTTATTGTGTCTGAGATAACCCAAAAAAAAACAAAAGTCACGATGGACTCACGATAGATGGTGGTAGTGACATTAAAGAGCATTGAAGAGTCAAGGAGTTTTTAATGTGAGAAAATTGACTAAGATGTTGAGGTAGCGATTAGAATGGAAACTAGTGAGTTCCAACTCCGCGACAAATGATTTCCCCCATAGGGAATGATTGACCTAAAAGTTAATGAGTAATACGTACATGTTTGTGTGTTCCTGAACCTAATGCTTGATCAGTGAAACACAGTATGCCATATGCAGGTTTTAATCTGTCGATTGAAATGTTTTGATTTTTATCATTGATTGATGAAGTGCTTTCTTAGTCGTCTAATGACTTTGTACGGACCATTATATGGCGTTGTAAATCCTGTGCGTACCTTGTCTATCCTCACGAAAACAAAATTACAGTTGTCCAGAGATTTCGGGACAAATATGTCATTTTGCTTGGTAATTCCCTGTCAAACACAAACATCTAGATATTCCATTATAACGACGGCGGTGGCGTTGCATCATTATTTTAATCGTTCAAAATTAGATTTGTGCGAAGCAATGCTCAGATTCGATCTGATGAGAAATCGTTAAAAATTAATTGTCATCTCATCTGGTCATGGCGACCAAGTGCTATATGTAAATGCTATTTTACGCTCTATATATATTTATGTACAGTGTACATGTAGAGTTAGCAAATTATATGGATTTGCACGAAATATCTGAATAATTTTTAATTGTGTGTGTAGCGATGGTCGCTACAACTTCACCCGGATGAAAACGATTGTTACTTCCAGTTTCTCGTTTTATCATAGTTTTCGGTCAATAAACGATTTTTTATCGACCTCCTTTTTTATCGGCTACAGTAGCACAATTGGAATCCTCTAGATACACAAAAACAATTGGATTCATTCGTAATTGCACTTGTATATATTTTAGTACATATCTCTAATATTTATATTAGAATGATTCTTGCCGCCGACTCAAATCGGAGAGATAAATTTACTGTCAAATTTTCAGATATGCGTTTTTTTAATATCCGAGAAAAAAATTATCTCTCTGTGTCGTTTTTTTTAACGCTCCGATAATTATCGGATACGATATTTTTTACTCTGAAAAAATCTACAGATTATTTTATATTTTTTAGTAAATTCTAAAATGGCGACTCCAATTAATGTTGAGGTATCAGGTGACAAATAAAACTTTAATTTAGGGATTTTAATGTTGAAATCCATAAAATTAAAAAAACACAAAAAATATTTTTTTCGATCTGACAGATAAAAATCGGAGAAAAAAATTATCAGATATATCTGAAAAATAATCTCTCTGATCTTTCCGATTTCTCCGATATCAAAAAAAAAAAACACAGCCTATATAGTCAACGTACGACTTCACAGTGTCGGTCTACAGTAAGTTGCACTGCACAAATTAATTTCAGTTAACTAATAGCCACATATCTTGGCATTTAACTTTGCATTAATTAAAGGTTGTCATTTTTAGAGAAATTAAACTCCTCGAGAAATCGAGAAAAAAAATTGCTTATCTCGAGAATTCTCGAGAGATTCCGATAATTTAAAAAAAATAGATAGACCCATTAAAAAACGAAAAAATATGTAATATGAACCTCTGAACCTGATCTCGTTCCGGTTCAGAGATTTTTTTCATAATTTTGTGACCCCGACCCCGAACCTGAAGCACATGAGAATTCGGGTTCGAGTTCAAGTTAATTTTTCTTTTTAAAATGAAAAATCTTGAAGACCAAAGAAAATAGTTCAATAGCAGCTACAGAAAGCGAAGAAAAGACAGCGCAAACTACGGTGATTTTATTATAAAAAGAGTTGCTGCATATTAAACATTTCCCAGAGTATTAGGGAAAAAAATGTTTTGGAGCTCTGGGAAAACAATAAATTGAAAGACACCCTATTGTTATACGATGTTGCTCAGATACTGTTGCTATTCCAGCAACATAGGTCAGTATAGTCAGTATTTTTATTCAAAAAATAATGCTTCAAAAAACCGAGACTATCAGTTGATCGATCGGCTTGTGTTTTTCTTCGAAACGAAATTACCCGCAATTGAGAAATTACTTTCGTTTTGCGTTAACATTTTTATAGGATCAATTATACGAAGAAATCGTTCTACCATTGGCTCTAAGGTATCCCAGCTAGTCTTACAATCCAATAAGAGGGCTAGCTCCTTTTACTATGCGGCTTTAAAGTAATTTTGGTAGACACTATTACTCACCGGTGCTTTCCTAAAAAGTATCTACAATGTATAACCTGAGATTAACCAAATTAAAACGTTTTAGCAAATCAAATAATTTAAATGAACAAAAGACACGCCCAGAATAATCTCATTGAGTTGAAATATTTTTAACTTTGCGCAACAATCTCAATGCAATAATGTAGTATTTTTTTTTTGCTTATTTTGAACTGAAATTCGGTTTGTATTTTAGTGTGAAAAAACAATGGAGCAAGGATGACGTAAAAATTTGCAGCATGTCTTGTCTAAATAAGTTGTAATTTTTGTCAACACTGGTCTCATTATTTGTTGGTTGAGATGCTGTGTTAACGATAGTTCCTGTTTTTTTATGGTTTTACGAAAGAACTTGCTTTTATTTCCAAAATACTGAAACCATTTTTGACTGCTTAATTAGCCACAATTTCTTCTAATATTTGAAGATTATTGTATACATTAGAGATAGTCACAAATTTGTCCGGATAATTATTTGAAAAGAATAAAAAAACACTCATAATTTAACGTTTAAAAAATATTTCGTACAAAACTGTAGTTCCATAATTATTTTGTATTTTTCGATGGTTCGGTTCAAAGATTCTGCACTCTAACAGGAGGTCATAGCATGTCCTTCGTAATAGCCGATCGGAATTAAGTGATAAATAAATAAATCGAGTTCCATCAATTTTGTAAAAGTTTCTTGTAACATTTAGATTTTAATTTCTCACAATAATAGTTTTTTTTTGATAATTAGGGAAACCCCCGATAAAATTTGTAAGACTTTATTTTCGTTCGACCGCATTTTACTTATTTGTATCAACCCAACATATTTTTTTATTGTGCAACACAAAGTTTAGTACACTCTCCAGTAATTTTGTGGAGAAATCGCGGGAAGATTCATTTCAAACTAGTTAAATTCGAAATATCCTTAGGTGAAAATTATTTTAAAAAAAATTATTATTTTCGAGAGATATTAAATTTTTTTATGTGATGCACCGTTGCAAACGTATCCTTGCACCACAAAAACTTTTCTTTAATTTTAATGCTACGATTATAAAAAATAGTAAAACTTCGAAATAATACTTTTTGTAAAAATTTACTAAGAAATATAGTTGCTAGCTAAAATTTATCCTAAAGTAACTGATGCAAAAATATTAAAAGATTGTTTTGGTTGATAACCCACCCGTTCTTAATCCTTAGATACAAAACAAATTAAAAACAAAATATTAATGCTGTTCGGCTTCCAAGTTTTTCACATCGATACAAATTAGATAATCGTATATATGGGATTAATTTTTTGTTGGTGTTAAAAGTTTTTGTGCTCATCCCAAGTGTCTATATAATATGTACCGAAATTATTTTCGGTAATAGAGTAAAGACTAACTTTGTTACGATGAGACATTGTGGGTTTGTTACTACGGTATCCATATATAATAAAAAGCATATACAGATAAAAGTATTCCATTGTACTTCTTTGTTATACCATTGCACACAGAACTTGAGTGGTTCTCCGTCATCATCACACCATCGCACACCGTTTACCACCCTCTTCTAATTTAAATGTTTTTACATAAAAATTCTTATAAGAACTTTAGAAAGTTTTAAAAAAAAATATTTATGTGATGCAATAAAATTAAAATTCAGTAGAATAATTACACTTCATAAATTTTCAATTTACAAGAAGTGAAAAATGTGAAAAATAATGAAAATTTTTTTTTATCAAGAAAATATTTTAATTTTACTTTTTATGTTATCAACATCTAATTGTTTGTGTGTTGAATATTAGAACAAAACGATATAAAGAAAAATGGCTCTATAGTATACACTCTGCTGTAGTAAGGTTTCTCGTTTTTATCGAGAATTTTATAAGCAGCATGTGCTTCTTCGTAACTATATTATTTGAGACGAGACAAGTGTATATCAAAATGTAAATTAAGTGTTTACATGATATCATTTTTTTTTTTGGAATTTTAACATATTTTTGATGTTTAAAATATTATTTTATTTAAATGGGGAGATATTGTAATTATAACTTTCACATACACATGAGCGAGCTCTGCCAAATGACAGCTGTCTTCCCAGAGGTCGCTGAAACATAATGTGAATCGCTTATTGTGACTTTCTTGTAGTATTATGTAAGATAGAAATTTCACATAAGATAGAAGTTCACATATTTTGAGCGATCTCTTTTCTTAGGGCACGTGACCACTTTCTATGCATCAGACATAATTTCGCTTTGTGGTTCGATTCGAATAAGTTTAAATTTTTTTTCCAAACCCACTATCAGATCGGAAACAATGGTATCGGCCCTAGGGGAACGATTACTTCTAGTATAAAGATAGTTATAGTCTAAAGATCTAGAAATATCATTTAAGTACATATTAAAGAGAATTAACCCAACTCCTTGTAAAACTTCAGTTGGTAAGCCAAATATGGTCGAACAAGTATCTGAAATAAGAACTTGCGGTATTTTTAGTATGATATTATAACCTCATTTATTGATTAGATAGGGGTCAATAGTTGTTTAGCTTTAGGAGCTAACATTTTCAACTTAAAGTGAAATAATTTTAAGATCAATAACTATCGATGAGTAGGAGTCTATAGATATAGTTGATTGTTGAAATTTACGTTAAAAAAAGGTTAGTATTATTTGAAACAGAAGCGGCTTCAGCTGCTAATAGTAAATTATTATGATTTACACAATCAAATGCTTTTTTTGAAATATACAAACTGATAGCGTTTGAGGATTTGATTGCTAGGTAGTTAGACAATTTTTTAATCTAGTTAAAATAATTATTTCAAACAATTTTGAAATGGCTGGCAATATAGATTAGAGCCCTGCGTGGATATGGTTTTTGGCAGCCGACCTATTTAAATAAGTTTGACTAACTAAATAAGTCAGTGATTGGGATATTACATTACAATACACTAACAAAACAGCGGAAGTACAATATCAAAACAAACACGAATGTATATAACATAGGAGATCTTGATAATATCAAAACCTCCTATATCAATAAAGAAGTTTTTGAGATGTTTTGATAATATACAACTAAACCCGTCTAGATTTCAAGTCATATTGATTGCATATACTAATCCAACAAAGAATTTATAGCTTATTTTTGCTAAAAATATAAATTCTTTGATGGCATTGCAAGTGTAGGTATATAATTGCGAATAAGGTGTAAAAAACCATTCAATCATAAATTGAAAAATTAAAATAGGATGCATTTCGAGATATTCGCGCAAATTTGCGGATACATCTGGTTTTTGCGGCCGATTTACGGATAAACAAATAAAATCCGCATCCGATCCGTATCCGCCAGGTTTTAAGCGGATATATTCGATTTTATCCGCAGATAGCGGATATTTGTGGATATCCGCAGATATACTTATCCGAAGCAGTGCTCTAATATAGATAAGGTCTAAAATTTTTAGGAAGTTGCTCGCTTTTTGATTTATATATAGGTACTATTTTAACCGTTTTTAAACAAGTTGGAAAATCACCGGTATCCAGACATTTATTGACATCAAGTCCATTCGCTGAATAAAATTGTTGGTTTCAATCTCTTCCACAGGGGCAAAGCTAAAATGAAAACGGTGAAAAACATTTCAAAAGGAGGGGGGCAAACATCTATTAAATAAATTTAGGACTACTTAGGGCAAGTTATACTTTTTTTTTATTATTAATTTTTATTTGTTTATTTTTTCCCTGCCCAAAACGACCAACACTGCGACCTAAAACATCTTTTGTGCTTTTGGAATTATTAGTCCCACAGTTTCTCCACTTTCCTAATAAAGGCAAGAAACTGCTGGCAGAGGCCACTTTACATTTTCTCGGGGTCAAATACCTCTCTTCAAAATGAAGCTACTTCAGTGTGCACAGAGCAACACACTCACATAGACAGGTTCATTTTGTTTAAATAATATCTCAGGCTACAGTGACCTGAAACAAAACTCACTGGTTTCCTGATATTTCCTTTACTGAAATTGATCGCCAAGTCGGCGAAATTGACCGCCGGGAATACAGTTCCAATAGGTCAAGCACTGTGTTTCCCATTTACTAATTGTAAAGGCTACAGGGTCCCTCGGGATTCCACAGCCCTTGTGAGCAGATATCCACCACAACCTAACTTTGTTTTGGCAAGAGAGAGAGATTGTAGAAGTTTAAAATAACTTTTAACCGACTTAGAATCCAGGCAGTTAGAAGTCAATGCTTTCAATGCTGCTAGGCTGTCGGAGAAAATGTGGATGAACGCGCCTTTAAGACCTAAGACATCAATGCCGACTCCACTGTCTATATTTGATCCATCCGTAAACCAGATAAGCCTATTAAGTTCAATTCCACTTTGGTCTATCAAGTACTGTTACCACGAAATTCCTGGCAAATCAGAGTTCTTTCGGCATCACGTCCAGAACTCTAAAAATCATATCTAAGTTTGAAAGTTCATTTAAAATGTCCAGATGACTCATAAGATCATCATGACTATATTGATAACGCCTGTGATTTCGAGACATGCAAGCCTCTGCAATGAGGTTAGCTTGTTCATAATAACTTTTTGCTATACCTTAGGTCACCAAACTATGGCTTCATAGGTTACAATTGTCTTCACTATCATGATATACATCCAGTAAATCATTTTTGAGCTGAGGCTTCAAGTCCTGCCGAACATACGCCGACAGGCTCACATGACTCTAACCGCGCGTTTGCTAGTTGAGTTAATATGAAAGTTTCAATTCAGTTTCTTATCGAGAACAACACCCAGATATTTAACTTCATTGGAGTATCCGATAGTATTATCATTTAGAGTGACTGTACATAGGTTCAATCAATTAACTCGTCAATCAGGAGTGACCAAATCAAAGGTGACAGGACATAACCTTGCGAGCATTCCTTTACTGCTGTAATCGTGACTGACTCATAACCTAGTTTGGATGTAATCTTTTTACTTAACAACATGGAACTAATCCAGTGGTTAGTCGAATCATCAATACCTCTACGCCTGATTGCCCTAGCAATTGAGTCATATCCAGTATTATCAAAAGCTCCCTTAATATCTAAAAAAATCGCACAGAGTAATTTATTTCGAGAGGTAGGCCGCTTTAATCTAGGTAACTGTGGATTTGCTATTTCTGTAGGCGAATTGATTAAGATTCGAAGATCTGGTTAAAGTTAACCAGTCTCTGATATGGAGATCTACCAGTCGTTCTATTGTTTTAATAAACGGTGTAACTGATAGGTCGAAAGGACTTTTAAAACCACATTGACTTGGCTCCAAGTCTGTTGTATGTGACCCAAATTGAAACTATATAGTTCCAAATAAGGCTACCAGAGCAATCAAGCCCCTTTGGACGAGGGCTGGGAAGATTCCATCCCCACCTTGAACCTTAGAGCCTTGAACGGCTGAAAGGAGTTAATGGCCTCTTTGACTTTTTTCGGAGTATTAACCCAACCTTAGTTCAGTGTTGTAATTTGTTAGGGCTTTTATTTTAATGAACAAAATAAATAAATACAATAAAATCTCTGTTTTGCTTAAAACAATTGCTTTAAATAAAAATCTCCACCTTTCTTGCCTAATACCGTTGAAAGACATAGGATTAGCTAAGTGCGATATAGCTAATCGCACTTAGCTAATCTACCACTAGGTTTTAACTAACACTGCAAATAATTTACCACTCTTGTCATATTAAGCTCAAGGTCAATTATAAAAACATGGGTAAAATTATTTTATTTTATTTTTGTGACTCTCTTTCGACAATGAAATGGCCACATTCCATAGTTCAACCACATCAAAAATTAAACAGTTTTTTTAGTAAATTTTTTTTTATTGGTGTTTAGAATTCCAACCCTTTTTACTTCTTTTCATATACATTAAATTCGCCACAAAATGCGCGAACAAATCGTGAAAGGAAATGGAAATATGTTTATGACATACGCGCAGCAGTATCTTTGCAAATCGAAGACAAATAAAATGTAATGCTTTCGCTGTAAGTTTTTTTTTTTATGTTAAATAATAATCGAAAATCATTTTTATGATTGTCGATAGTAAAATAAATATTTCGTTGCTATGTATATAGGTATATAAAGTCTAAATTTACGTCCATATACATTACGTGTGATATACGCAAGTTATATGTATGTATATATGTGAATTTTATGTATGCGTGTACCCCTAGCAACATTTTAAATCATCCTTTTTTTATTAGAGTTGTATAATGAAATTATACAAATATCCTTTTTTTGTTGAAAATACCAAATAACATAGCCTATATACGTGACAGTAATTTTAAATTGGTTTGAAATCCAAAATTAAAGTGGGGATTCTATACCCTTTATATATTGATTACCTTTGTACCGGTACCATATATCTTAAAATCAGTTAAATTCTTAATTATTATGTATCTAAATCCGACCTCGTACATACATGACCTAATTCTCATTGATTCGAAGTCTTTTCAATTTTCCGCGATTAAGCATTTTTATCTTTTCAATATCAACGAGTCATAAAAAAAAATTCTAATTAACTGCTAAATCCTTTCCATTTACAAAACATAAATACAAAATCTGAATATAACATAAAACATAAAAACAAAACAAATACTCCCATCATTAAACGCATAATCAACGAAAATTATCATGCTGATGAAATACGGAAAATTTTTGGTTTTTGTTGTTGTTGCCGCTGTGATGAAACATAAAAAATTAGAAAAATCCATTTGCCTTCGAGGTTGAATAAAAAAAGCTTTCGAAAAAAAAAAAATACTTGTACAGATGGAATTTAGTTATTAAAGTTCTTGTACAACAAAAATGTGTTAAATAAAAAAGGCTGACATAAATTATAAAAAGATACATAATTCACGAATATGACGAAGAAAAAAATAAATCTATGATTCAAGATTTACTTATGCTTGTTCGGGATATATAATGTATTTATTATTAACACTAATAACCTAGTGTTTGGATGAATGATTTTGTTTGTTTGTTATATTGTGGTTTATGCGTGAGTCGTCATAAAAAAGGATCTCGATGAATTATGTAATTTTATATATATATATATATATATATATATATATATATATATATATATATATATATATAGCTGGAAGGATATATTATATTCATTTCACATTTTTTTCCTGGAATTCGTATATAAACATTAATACTCCCTTATGCATTTGCGTTAACCAAGTTAGTCTCATTTTCGTGTTGGACATCAATATATTATGTATGTTATGCGGCTGCTTTGTTAGTGGAAGCAAAAGAGATCCGCATTCGCACCGTAAATTAATATTTATGTGAATATGGTTTAGTTGATGGCATATGTTTTCAATTCTAATTTATGTGATTTATTCGTAAAAATTTATACTAACATATTAGGAAACTCTAGTCACACGTGAAGTGCGTTTTTACGAAATAATTACCTAACATTTCGTCTAATTTTTATTATAGAATATATAGCAAATTCCATTAATGCTTTTCCCATGGGAAAACAAAACCGTAACTAAATAAAAAAAACTCGCTATACTAGAGATTTTATCTGCTCATCTTTGAAAATAATTTGGCTAATTCTTTTGCAATTATCTCTTGTAGCACAAATATTCGGCTCTTCGTAAACTTTTATCTTGATACTCATCGCTACAGCTAGGCACTTGCTTTTACCATTTAATCGGTTTTTTAATGATAATTTAGTTAACACGAGTATTATAATTTCGTTAATCTGTTTCGTCTTGCTGACTTCCGGTATGTACACCTATATAGCTGTGGTGTAGTGCCCAATATTCTCTGCATCACAGTACCATAGATAAACAATGGTTATCTATGACAGTACTGCGAGACTTATAAGCTTAAATAATGCTTATAAATATCGATCATTCCTCTGTACGGCTTTTACTCTGGTAACGACATCATTTTGAATAATCTGATCACCGCACTGGATTACGACATTCGGTAAACAGGACGATGTTCTAAGTTTTAATCAATGTCCGTTGTAACAAAATCGTATCTCATTTTGCCTGCATCCGTGTGAAGTTCAGCTTCTGCGTTTAAAACGGACAACTTCAAAACACGTTAACTCATCGATTGCCTTCTTCTGATCTAATTCCATTGTAAACTTTACATCACCGAGAGAAAAAATAGTATACATATTAAAAATACTGATTAATTTAAAAAAATTTCTTTTATTATTAAATTATTATTATTAATAGTAAAACATAGTAAAATAAGACGTTGTTAAACCATAACTGAACACTCAGCATTTTACCAATTTTAATAGTAAATTCATATGTATAACGCAATACTTTCAACAATGTCAATAGTAAATTGATTAATCAAAGCATTGTTAATTCAACATGTTTCGTAGTTAATTTAAAAATGAAACACAGTACATTTATCAATAATTCTAGTAAAACTTTAAGCACCGCATTATGAATTTAACTATTCTTCTAGTAAAATCATGAATTTTTATTTTAAATTCGTAATTGAAGCATGGTGAATTCAGCAGTAAAATGATTAAGCAAATCATTGTAAGTTTAAAAGTTTCCATGGTAAAATTAAAAGGATACTATGTAAATTCGTCAGCCTTTTTAGTAAAATATAGTAAAATGCTCCTTTATAGCATTCTATTCTCTTATAAATAAAAAGATTAGTTCGGATTTATTTTTATTTTTGATTTCTTATTTTATTAATTCATTTGTTTAAATTACATTTAAAATTAAATAAATTTAATAATAAAGTAAATATAATAAAGCATTGATGGTTGTAAATAGGGTTTGCAAATTTACCGAATTTTCATTTACCGGTAAATCAATAGCTTTTAAATGAATATTTAACATAGTTTCCAACCAACAACTTAAAACGATAATGTGGCCATTTAAAAATGTGTCATGTCAGCTAATATTTTATTAAAGAAAACATACAAAATATTTAAATCCTTATGCATTTTATTAATTCATTTAACATTATAATATTTCTGAATTCATTACCTAAATAAAATTGACTAAGAAAATGCTCTTTCGGATTCCATGCTTGTTGATTTTATTGTCGACAAGTGTTTTAACGCTAATTCTAAATAGGTTCCAAGTCGCTTCTCCTCTAAAATCGAATCAATTTCTTTTTTTATTATTTTCTCCAAAGACTTTTTGGTATTAATTGGAGCGCTCCCAGCATTAAAATTTACTTCGTGTTTCTTCCGAATGGCGAGATGTAATCTATCTTTCATCGTGCTCGTGACCGGTTGTGGTTTGGAAAGTATTTCTGGATAATCATCAGATGAATCAGTGTCATTGTCAGTAATATTATAATCGGCAATTTTCTTACTTAAACGCTCAATAATGCTCACAATTATTTTGACTATTGCAGTTTTACTTAGTAAACCATAATTTCTAACCTTAATTAAATGAACCATAATTTCTATTATCAGTTGTCCCAGCATAATCCATCGGATTTTGTAGAAACTGGAATACATCGGAATAATTGGTACTTCGCTCTTTTATTCTAAATATTAATTCACGCTGTAATTCCTTACTAAGTGATAATTCACCTAGCATGATTTTAAGTGTGACATCTGCACTTAATAATGTATAATCTGATAAGCTTAACGTTTCTACTGCCAATTTAACAGGTTCCAGTGCCTTTATAATTTCATTAATTAGGTTTAATTCATGTTCTGAAAAGCTGATGTCGATTTTTAAGTCTCTCAAACTTTTTCGAACAGCAGATTTTAATTTAAAGAACCGTTCCAGAATAGCCAATAAGCTATTCTAAAGGGTTTTTCTATCCAGAATTAAAGCCATTTCCTTTCCAAAATCATTTATGACGTGCTTTTAAAGTATATTGTCGTTGTTGGTGGGTGAACGCCAAAATATCTTTACTACTCGTCGTATTTTATTGATAACCGGATATAAGTCGTCATGGTATATATCGTATTGAACTTGCGAATCATCTGTTATTATTAAATCTTTTTTCTTGTACAAACCTGTAATCACCGCCAGTTGGATACCATGTGCATAAAATAACTGATGATGAGTATTTAAACTTTTCATCACTGCTGTGCCATCTGTTGTTATTGCAACAACGTTACTAAAATTGATTCCAAATTCTTGCAATTTGTTTTCTAGAATTTCGACGCACTTGTCTGCAGGCATATTCCCATGTAGTCGTGCGAGTCCTACATTCCAACATTTTGTTTGAATATTTCGGAGGTTATCGAAAGAAAATTTAAATATGCATCTTATTTTTAATGCATGATTTATTACATAAAGTTAAATCTATTATAAAGTTAAAAAAAAAATTTAATTTATTTGTTTTATTTTTTCTAAAATTGTTTAACTGAAATTTATCGATAAATATTTTGTTTTTTACCAGTAATTCGGTAAAGAAATTTGAACGGTAAAACCGGTAAATCGAATTACCGTTTATCGGTAATGCAAGCCCTAGTTTAATCATATTCAAATAGTATTTTATCACAATCAAAAACAACACTGCCCATGCACTTATATTTTTCACAAGATTTGGAACCGATCAACTTATTCAATTTATTATAACAATTAATCAATATTTATACTCACACATATTATTAAACAAAATAATAAAAATTTTTTCTTAAATTAATTCCTTAAGTTGCGCAGAAATATTAAAATAAAAAAAAACACAATACTAATAAACTTAAGCACTTGTTGCACTATGCATCAGGTAACAACTCGAAATGATGTGTGGACTTAGGATATACATTTACAAAATGCAATACAAAATTTGCCAAGATGATATGCGAAACAAGATCGTTTATAGTAAGATCAAAAGGAAAATTGTATATTCATTATTAATCAATATTGAAAAAAAAAAAAAAAAAAAAAAAAAAAACAATGTTTTTCAATATTGACTAATAATGAATTTACTATTTTCCTTTTAATCTTACTAAACATTTCGTTTATTTTACTGTGGCCAACGTAAAATCATAATTGAATCATATAAAAAAATATTGTAAATTCATTATGAAAAAATATATAAACGAAAAATTGTCTACCATACATATTTAAAATAAATAATTTTTAAATTTAATTTTTTTTACTATATCCAACGTAAAATCATTATTGCACATATTAAGATAGATTTGATTGAGCTATATCTAAAACATATTCTTCTTACCTATGACTTATAAATCCATAAAGAAGTAAAAAATATGTACAGACAAATAAATATTTATTGATAAATTTCAATGTAATCTCCAACGAATTTAATGTAGCCATAATCAGTTCGAATATGCGATTATGATCAAGTTCCAGCAGGTGGCGTTAGAAGAATGCATCGTTTCCCTTAGCTTCAAACATTTTGATGTACGATCTTTATGTAAATGACGTTCTTGCAGAGTCAACAGCCATTGCAGACATTCAAAAATTCAAACCTAAAATACAACCATAGCTGATGATTGAGAGCTTCAATTTATTTAAGCAAATTATCTTTAATATTCCAACTATTTCTTCAACCATAATTCTACGTCGAGTATATCATTAGTACTCAGTATTTTTTTGGGCCTGTCATCCACATTAAATTTTACAGATTCTCTTCAGACAACACCGACACAAAACGACACATCTTATCACAAATCTGCCAGCTGAGATTTTGATAGCTAAGCTTATGATGCAGACGATTCAAACTCTTACATACGTTTTCCCTATCGGCTGTCTTTAATGCCGAAATCGTTAAGAGTTATATTTGAAAGCCATGAAAAATACTGACTACACAAGCTCTCGACTGTTCCTCCAATTAGTGCTCTTCTTTAGAGAAAGCAACATCACTTTTAATATCAATTATTATAAAAATCGTCCAAACAGTAAAAAAGCTATGCAGTCTTGTTCTTTATGGTGCGTACATGTACGTGATGAAAAAAATGATTCGCGAATCAAGGGGAAATTTGTATATTTTTCATACGAAAAATATGTATATAAATTTCCCCTCCTGAGTTGAAATAATTTTAACTTTGGGCACATTTTTCACCGCAAGCATCCAACATAATAAAAAAAATAAAAATAAAAATTATGAGCAATAATTGTGCTCATTATATATAATTTTGCTATTTTTTGACATTTCTTATTTTGTTTATATATACTGTTGTCAATTCAATGACAATATTTAATTCCCGCGTCAAAATTTCGATAGCGAATTGTGTTGATAAAGACATTTTGGGTATAATTACGAATTAATTAAATTCAAAAAATTAAATTACACAACAAATATTAAATTACACGAAAAATATTAAATTACACAAAAATTTAAAATCACCGAAAACAAACAAAAAGAAATTATTACGAAATTAAAATCAACCAATAAAAACAAAATGTAGTTAAATTTAATATTAGAAATTATTACGAAATATCACGAAAAAATTTAAATCACCGATAAAAACAAACAGCAAGAATTTAAAATCACCGATAAGAAATTAAAAATGGAAATCTAATCACAAAAAATCGCACAAATATTTCGTATACCAAAGCCAACAACGATACAGAATTAATAATTACATATGTTTCATATGTCAAGTAAAATAGGTAATAATTTTGAGCAAAAGCTTTTGTTACTAACTTCATCCTGTGATGAAATTTGTTAATCACGTACACGCACCATTAATATAGCAAAAGTTTACCGAACTCTTCTTTTATTTTTTTTTTAAATATTATTCTTTTTTGAATATTTCATTTTTTGTTGGCGAATTTTAAAAGGTTTTTATGACTTTCCCGATTTTTTTAACCTACTTTCGTTGTTTAAAAATTTTAAGACTTCAGTATTATTTAATTCAAATTGGAAATACGAATCTTTGCTGCCATCATTAGCCTCAAAGTCCAATGAAGCAGTACTGCTAGGTGGATACCATCTTCATTACTGAAGCGCCATTAACAGAAAAGAAATATTTTTCTAATTTACTGTCAATCTTTTCAACGCATCTTTAGTTGACATTCACTCCAACACAACCAACCATTTTAAAACCAGTTTTTAAAGTTAGAAAACCGGTTAGTTTGGTTTTAGTACTTGTACAACCATAACAACTTGCATTAAACCACTTCATTTCAAACGATGGTACAGAGCACCCATAATATTTGTTATTCCGGGCTTGCGTAAAAATGTTTTATCAACAAAAAAAAATAGAAAATTCACGAGGTAAATCTATCTGACAATGAACTACGTGACATAATGTTTTCATGGCCTACTTAACGTTTCTAAAATTTGTTTGAAAATTAATAATCTATACCCTCGAATATAAAATTAAGCTAGGAACTCCGTTAAATGTGTGGCCTCTACTAATAAAATCTATTTCGTCTCTAAAACATGTCATCATATTAGTTTAAGACTTATTTGTTAGATAAGAATTATTGAAAATTTTTATATATTTACCTGCACAGGTATATCACATGCACACATTTCAAAACATGTTTTTCATCTCGTACCACACAATTTTCCTACGCTAATTTAGAACATATTATAATGTATATATACCTAAATATTATAAAAGAAATAACGCAGTTCATTAATTATTGAGTGAAAAAGTAATTAATCACGATGATAAGTATAAGGATTAGTGGTTTTCAATGGAAAATAAATGTTTTAATTAATTTTCTGAAACATTCACTGGGGGGAAAATTAAATTGATAACAAAAAAATAAACAAAAAAGTTGATTTCCACGTTTTTCAGTAAAAATGAAATTGCAAAACCTATAGTATACATGTGTCGTCATTCTTTTTGAAGGTAACACACACATACATAGATTGTATATTATGATTGTAATATGTATTAAATCATTGTTGCTAAGATAAATCACTATGCCAACAATTTTACGAATTTTTAATTTATATAAGTTATAAATTCTAATTCTGATTATCATTGGCAACAGAGACATTTTATTATATAACGAAATACTTTGTGGTGTATATTTAAAAAAAAAATAAAATGCCAATCAACATTTTAGAGATATTAATTAAACTTTGTCGTTTAACATTGGCATTTTTTCAAATATTTAATGTCAGAGGTGAATAAATTCTTTTGAAGAATTTTTCTGTTTAAATCATATTGCTTGGTTGCTTATGAGAATTCATAATCGTACTAGGGCATTGTTGATTAATACAAAGTTGTATATCCAAAAATTTATCGTTTAGTGATAATCGTATTTTGTCACAATCAAACCGGTGGGACTAAATTATCTTTCAGCCTCGACTGATAGTGGTTCATTTCAAACCCTTTTCCAACTCACTTCTTGGGTATCTCTCTATAGGTGCATTATTTTACCGTTCAACCTTCTTTGGATCTGACAAACTGCATCATTCATTCTCGTGATGACAGTGAAGGGTCCTTTCCACGCAGGTTGCAAATTTGTTAATAAACACTTCTATCGTAACGGGTTGTGAAGCCATACTAATTCCCCGTTTTTAAATAATTTGTTATTTGCCTTCATCCGCTTACTTTGTGATTTCGTATTCGTATTTTCTCTCGTATCAACTAGCATCTCTCGTTTAGTTCTTCTTATCTTTGATAATTATGTAATGCTGGTCACATAAAGCTGCTGACGGAACAGCCACACATTTAGATATCCTGGTAATCGTATAATCTTGTCAAACATTCTCTTTGCTAGTGATATGTACTTGCTACATCCATCGCTTTTTTTTTTGAATGATGCTTTAGTATTATACCAACGATTGACTTATCAGTCCGCGTTCTCTCAAACCCATTTTAAGCCCCCGTCCTCCATGTACGAGCTGTTCCATTGTGCACGGTAGGATTTTACAATAGACAACTCATCTGTAATCTCACTCAATATGAGCCGATGTTCTTCTTTTATTCTATTTGAATAGAATATCATCATCATGTAGTTCCTCCGCTCCGATTGTTTCCTAGGTCCATTTTCAATCGGTAACACTTACATAAGCCGGATATCGATGAAGTACGGTTATTTTTTGATTTTGATGGTTATAGCCTTTTTTAGGTCCACGGTCGCGTCTTCATAGTCCTTTGCGATATTTTAAAATCCTGGCACGAATCGTCTATATTACAAGCATAATCCGAGAAAACTTCATAATTCATGTATGTTTTAGGTTTTTGGTCATTCCTTTACTGCTGCAATCCTTCTTTCTTCGTTATGTATTATATTTGTTGTAACTGTATGGCCTAAATATTTCACTTTAGTCCGGAAACACTCGTCGAAATCTTTTTCCATGACGATTAAATCGCCCAAGTACTAGACAGGTTTTCCAGTGCATTTGTTTTAGTACGCGCTAACGTTGACTTGCCAGAGGTCGATACCTACGCCGTATTTCCCTCGATTTTTTCGTGGACTTCCACTGTACAATAGCCACTTTGGAGATTTAATGTTGAAAACAAATTAGCAACCGAAAATGTATTTAGCGTATCGTCGATCATTGGTAGTTGAAACCTTGTTCGTTACTACATTCAACCTACGGTAACGACTCAAAATAAGAAACAAGTTTCCGTCCTTTTTCTCGATTTATACCACTGGCGAACTCCATGAACTGCTTGATGATTCGATGACTTCAGTTTTTTGCATATCTGCATCCATTTATTTCACTTCTTCTTGATTTGTCAATGGTAATGTTCTCGGTCAGAAGTCCTAAGATGTGGCTCAATTTAGCTCTTGCCCACCACCTGAGATTACTGATGTTGTATCTGGATTTTGGCACCGATTACTTATTGTTTAGCTAGTACCTGCCTTCACTCAACGTATTTTCTTTGAGGGGCTTGTAATAACTTGTGCAGTTTTGTTTGTTAATGTACAAGCGATGGTCTCAGGAAAGGTTGCCTTAGGCGAGAACGTCACTGGTCGTTGTGCCTCCGAATGCACCTATATTTATCTTCTCAATGAAATCTGACACTATGTATTCGCGAATGCGAAATGTACTAGTCGTTCGATTCAAATCACGTCACAACACTCTCAATACACACAAAATTCTAAAATGTATGAATTAATAAGCACGAACATTAAATTAAATAAGCGTTATATGGGCAAAATACGTTATTGTATTTACAAAAAAATCTCATTGGTATTTGTTTCAAATTTAAACAGAACTGTAAAGTTTAATAAATAAATAAATAACAAATTTAAAAAAAAAAAATCATTTAACACCAAAACCAAATGAAATAACCGTTATACTTTTTATTTTTGGTAACGATATCTCTTGTTGTGGAACACCTAGATTTGAATCATTGGCGTCTTTTTTGTTACGAAATTTAATTATAGTTTGAACTTGTTCTGAAATACATATTATAAGATAATTTTTAAGGTGTAAATATTCTGGTTTTCGAACTGCTCGATACAGTGAGTAATCTATGTCTTGCCATCTATACAATTTATTGCGGTTAGTAAGTTTGATGAAATTATTTCTCAGCGTTTGATCATTTGAATGTGTGCAGTAGAATGCGAATAGTTTTAGACATCAATCTAATTTAACACAGATTCCAATAGATTCAACTAAAAGACATATCTTAAATTTGATAGTCCGTAATATTACCTTTACTTAAATGCCAACACCGCCGTACCGTGTTTCTTTTAATTTTTTATGATATAATATGGGCAAACAATTCGACTGCTTTCAATAAATTTGAATAAACTAGATTATGACGGAGTACGTCCCGCTGTATTTTTTGTAAATATATTTGAATTATAATGAGTAGTATTAGTTGTGAGTGATGGGAAGTTTCCAGATTGCAAGTGAAAATCATTTGCTGGAGACAAATTATGGCCCAAAATAATCACCCAGTTTAGATTTTCAATTTCTGCTGTCAATTTGATTTTCAGGAAGGTTTTTGTAGTGATAGTTTCTGTTACTTCTGGCGTACCTCAAGGTTCAGTGCTCTGTCCTTTATTATTTTCTAAGCACGTTAATGACATTAAAGCATCTTCTTTCCACGATTGCTCAGTTCACATTCTTGCTGATTACGGGATATAAATTTAAATGCCGATTATTAAATTTAAATGCTTTTTTTTAAATGATTTTGTGGCCCCATTTCAGAAATTTTCGAATATTTATTAATAACTTAAAAAATTCTTTATGTCCGTTTTACGTAAACCACACATGAACAGCCCAGGCTATAATATTGGTATAATGGCATGAATAGTGAATTAGTGGAATTCTAAACTCTTCTGAACGGCAAAACATTGATTTATCGCCATCACAATTCGTAATCAAATAATGGAAGTACTTCTTTGCACTCTTATAGGTATTCGGAAACGATACCTTAACAACCAACCGTAACAGTTTTATCTACTTTGCAGGTTAGCCGTTAACAATTTGCATTATAATAAACATTATGGAAAAAAGGGCCAATCTTCATCTACAAAATTATTTTACCATTATAATTGTTTATATAAATAATTTCAATTTGCTAAAAATTATTTAAAACAACACATTTTTAAACACTTAAAACTTCCACAAATTTCACTTACTGCCTGTCTTAGACAATTTAATTTTTAAATTTCCTCTTTTATATAAATATAAACCCACAATTCTCAGCCACTCTTAAAAATAAAAATCTCGCTCATTCATATAAATATATAATACATCTTTTATGGAATCTCCATTTCGCTAAAACTATTAAACGATAAAATTATATAAGAGCAATATTACATTATCATATGAAAAAACAGTGTAATATGAGCCTTACTTAAGAACTACACTGCCGTACTACAGATGTTCACCTTATCTACATTTTTGACCAAATTGCGTTATAGATGCAAATCAATAGATAGTCATGGATGCTTTATGATCAATGTAATTTATAAAAAAAATTAAAAATATATTCAGAAAATGTATTTCATTCTAACAGAAAATGAGTCCAGAATAACTTAACTACAGCATTTTAATCAGAAACACCTTATATAGTTTTCAGATAAGGCGTATTTATTTCAAATGTGTTAGTTAAGTCTTTATTGCTTAATTTACATTAGTATAAATTGCACTTAAAGCAAATTGATTATTTTGTAAAACTGACCTAAGTGATATTTCTTATTGATAAATAAGTCATTATTGATTAGTATTAAGGATTGGTTTTTATCTCTTGTGTTAGGCAACATACTATTCTATTTATTTTTTCATAAAACAAACATTGTTTTAAATTTTTATGCGGCCAAATTGTTATACTTATTATAATAGTTAATGTTACAAAACAATTGAATGATTAATTTTTTTAAATGAATTTTATGCAAAACTAGTTTGTAAATTTAAACTTCAATTTCCTCAAAAGTCCTATAGATAATAAAATTTGAAAAACAGCATATATATATATATATATATATATATATATATAAATATATATATATATATATATATATATATATATATATATATATATATATAAATATATATATATATATATATATATATATATATATATATATATATATATATATATATATATACATATATATATATATATATATTTTTTTTTTTCTTTTTTTAAGGGATATAATCTTTTAAATAGGAAGGTGGTTTAATGTTTCTTTCTGATCGAGATTGGCGTGAGAAATTGTCAGATGTGCTTGAAACATTTAAATTATTAGACGGGACTGGTACATTCAAACTAAAATTGTAATATTTACGATTTGTATTATTTACGTTAATCGGATTCCTCCGCTCTGATTGATGACAATCTTCACCAGAACTATCTTTATGACTTATAAAATTAGGTTGGTGCGCCGATTTTCGAATATAGAAATTATTTCGTCGCAATTCATTACCAATTTCATTCTTAATTATATATGAACGTGGGCTTTTATGATTACTAACAATTTTAGCTGGAATGATAATTTTTTGACTTCTCTTGGTTGGCCAATAATTGTTATTTAATATTAACTTCAACTTTTGGCTCAAACAATGATTCTTTATTCACGTGTCCTTTGACTCATTAAAATTTGTGCAGGGCACGCTTTGAGTTGCGCCACTGGATGGTTTCTATACTCAAAGAGAGCATACTGAATGTCCCTTTTGTCATCGATATATTTTTTCAGAAAATTGGTGGCTATATTTACGCTTTTTTCACCTTGTCCATCCAAACGGGCATATTGTGGACGTTTTTATTTTAAAATTCCAACATCTACTAAAATCGCTCATTTCTTTAGATGCGAACGGCATATTACCCGATATGATAGTTTTGGTCATACCGTCTGTCGAAAGGATTTGCTTGAGATCCTCTATTATTTCACAAGATTGTTTAGATCGTATTGAAATTATGTCAATTCACTTCAAATAGTAAGTATTAGATAGCCTTATCATACAATGCCATAATATGTAAGGTTAGTTTTTAAAAAGGCTGTTCATGGTAATTTGAACTTTGAAATTTCTCACAAGTTCGACATTTTGCGGTCGTTTAAGAAAACTAAACCTTCTTCACAGTAAATCTCGTCTAAATTTCCAAAATGGTTTTGTCAACTCTGGTAACTGTTGTTTAACATTGGGCCAATCTTTATTATACACTTCTATCCCAGCTTTGAGTGGTGGGTCATTTTCTGTTTCGCGATTGAGTTGTTGTTTTCTGCCATCTGTTACATTGATGGTATGAACTACTTCTTCGAACTCTTTAAATTCCTCTGCTGATTCGTCATTGAGGAACGAACTGATCTGCTATATGCATTTCTTTGCCCGGTATATACTTGACTGTCAGATCATAAATTAGTAACTTTATTCGCATTTGCTTTAGGCGAGATGAATTTATTTTATTTATTTCTTTATTCATAAGGCTTACTAACGGTTTATGATCTGTTTGTAAATCTACATGTCTGCCAAAAATATAGTTATGAAACTTTACGCGCGAATAAATCATCGTAAACAACTCCTTTTTAACCTGTGTGTAACGAGTTTCGGTTTCGGTTAGGCTTCTCGATGCGTTTGTGATTGGTTGACGATTCTGTAATACAACACAACCAACACCATTTTGGCGCGAGCCAGTCTGGATTACTACGTTTTTCTCTACATCGAAGGGTTGAAGAATGGGCGAATTGGTGATCTCTTCTTTCAATTTCTTAACCATTGTCTCAATTATTCAGTTATCTCGGTCAATTTCGGAATAAAACTTAGTAAATAATTGACCATTCCTAAAAAATGTTAAAGTTCCTTTTTTGTTTTAGTATCTTCCATATTTTCATTCGGTTGTGATCGGTCCCCATACCCTGCTTATTGAAAATATGGCCCAGAAAAACCACTTGTTTGACCGTAAACTGCAGTTTGTCTACATTAAATTTAATGTTGAGCTGCACTTTGAATTCTTAAACAAACGTATCCAAAAGGATAAACTATTGAACCTCCAAAAGCATTCAATGGTGGAATCGACCTTTGAATTTCATATTCTGTATTTAGTTTGTTAAAAATTCGTTTCGGCAACACATTTGTATCAGATCCCGTATCCAATTTAAAATTTATTAATTCGCCATCAGAAATAACTTAAACCACCTGTTTTGTTTTATTCCATCGAGGAAATTTCAGTTTTAATTTCATCATCGTTCCTTGACCTTACATTTTTTGACTCTATACTATCGTTAGCGTCATCACCATTTATATTCAACAGTGTAGCTATTTTTACCTCTTCTCCTTTCTACTTCCCATCACTCGCTATCATGCAATTGTTAAAGTCCCGTTCAAATTTATTTTTATTATTTGCAATATTTCCTTTTAATATCAAAGATGTTGGCGGCTTTAAGTTGTCTGTTATCTTTTATTTTTTCCCGGCTATATTTTGAGGTTATGTTTTTCTCTCAGCAGCGCAACCGCTTATTTTTGTTTTTCTCGATTTTAATAAAACTTTTATTTATTATTTTATTAACTATCAACTGCACCATGTAATGTTATGTATTGGTTAAACTCAATAATTATTATACATTAACATTTTATTATTTTATTTTAATTCAAAGCAATATGTTTAATATCGTATTTTACTTCACACTTTTTTACTAACTGGCAATGCTGCCAACTTATATAAAACTAACAATTTTAGTAGGATTCCTGTACTTATTATAATTCATTATTTAGTATTCCTGTGTACAACACAGAGAAAATATTTCAAATTCACAAATATTTATCATGGGTTTCGGACACAGTCTTAATTACATGCATTACACTAAAAATAAAATGTTACAAAAAATAAAAATAACTTTTCTCTCCAATTGAGTTTGACAAAAAGCGATGGAACATATTTATCTAATTCAATCGAATTGACATCCACATTGAAATTTTTTAACTTTAGCTTATCGTTAAAATTCAAATAAACGTTAAAATGTTTCCACTTGAAATTGTTACCCAACAAATTATCAAAAAGTTAAGATAAAAGTGTGTTAAATCAGTAAATAAAATAAAAGTCGACTAACATCATTATCGTCATACACAATTTTTATCAAACGAGAAAATATAAAATCTCATCCCACACCTCCCACTTTTTTTATGAGAAATAAACGCAATATATGAATGTATCCCGAGAAAAATCATTATTGTATATGTATATTTTATCTGATCGTATATGTATGATGTACCAAATACACATAACAATATAATCATTATTTCTTCCCCAAAAGCATTCATGTGCTGGTTGTTGTATTATTTTAAATTAGTTTACATGCGATTTTAGTAAGGTTGTTGGTTCATAAATATTAAACCGATCTAATCCCATCCCCATCCATCGTGTGCCATACATTAAGATAAGCAAGTGTTTATGTTTCATGAATATATCTACTTCGTATATCTCTAAATATAAATACAATTTTACTTAGGGCTTAAATCTTTCGAATATCTTAAGAACGTGCGGTTACAATAAAATAAAGCAACATATAAGATGTACGTATACATAAATTCTACTTTTCGTGTCGTTTATTTTACGTTATACGTAATGCAATCAAAAGTTAAAAAGTATAAAAATTTTAAAACATTCTTCTTCGTGATATTTTATACTTGATAAGCACAGCAGAGTTACACACACATCGAGAAATTTTCAACAGATGGAAAATACGAAGCAAAATCACACAGCATATTAGACAAGACCGCAAAAAAAAAACAAAGTTTGTTCCCAATAAAGTAATTATAACTTGTGTCTGCAGCAACTACTTATATATTATAGGTACCCATTATTTGCATTTTTATTTTACGGTTTTCGAGTTGTTAAATTATGACCTTTCGCCAAAAATCGACTTTAAGCACACACATACACACAAAAAGTTTAGGGGAAAGTTAGGAACGTTCATATACGTGAACATAACTTTTAAGGGTATTAAATTAAAAATTACTGTGCGAATGTATATTTGATGTGGGCTTTAAGCAATGTAGGATGGATGGATGGACCAAAGTTTTTTGTTACTTATTATATAAGTTTATTTTTGTAACATCGAGTATATATGTTCACAGTTAACAAAATAACCATTAAAAATCGAATTTTTATTTTGTTATTATTTTATAATGGGGATGAAACTTGCGTGTTATATGTCGGAAGAACTGTGTTACGAGCTGTAAAATTGTTTGCTTATTTTTGATGTTGCTAAATTAAAATATTTTCCTTAAAATCATTAGCATTCAAATCCAATTTAGCTTATGCTGTATTATTGTGTCATTATAATGTTCGGTCAACATATGTTTTAGTTGTAAGCACATTTTTTCAAAGTTTCAAAATAATTTCGAAAAAGTTTTAATCACAGTTTTATATGATGCGGTTGGCTAATTGATTTCAATTTTTTGTGTACGTATTCCCCAAAATCATTTCATAATTAATTGACAACCTTTTATTTTGAAAACAGACCGTGATTAAACTTTGGTTAGCTGCTGTCGTGTTCAATTTATGGTTATTGTAAAATCGGATTTATTAAAAATTTGTATTAGAATATATAATAATAAAATAATAAGCGGTTTTACAGGCAATTGCTGGCCCTTACCATACCAACAAATTGGCTCCATCGGATTCGACCTAATTAGAAAACCTAATTGTTATTTGGAATATAATTCGTATTTACCCGATTGATCGGATAAATTTGTGTAAGTTTATAACTAAATCGATTCCAGTTTAAACCGTTGATGTTTATATGATTTGACGAATCAAGAGATTATGGTCACTGTCATACTTCAGTGTGGTTA
Organism: Tipula confusa; assembly: GCA_963556175.1. Lineage (NCBI taxonomy): Eukaryota > Metazoa > Arthropoda > Insecta > Diptera > Tipulidae > Tipula > Tipula confusa. Next base: position 203,176,028 of record OY744475.1, read on the forward strand.
GTATTGGTCAGTTAGCTTATCAGAAACTATATAAGATACTTTGTAAAAAACTCCAAAGGTTACTTTGGATACTTTGTAAAAAACTCCAATTTCCATGGTGGTGTAGTAATTATGACAGAAGTATAATCTTTTTCTCTTCCATAATTTTATTAAGTTCGTTTGTTTTCCGAATTTCGAAAATATTTTGATATTGTAATTTTGACATTTTAGCATAAAAAATTGTGTGTAGTGAATAAATTTTCGATTAATAGCTGCTGTAGATTAGTAGCTGCTGTAGTAATTATGAAATCTGTAGTAATTATGGTGTACTGTATGCAACCAAATAACTACAGCAGCTACATGTAATAATTTTGACAGATTTGTAGTTTTCTTATATCAAACAAAATTTGCGTGTGTAGTGAATGCAAAAATTGTTTACAAGAAATTATTGTTCTAAGTTCTAGCCCGTCGTAGTTTACGGCAAATATAGACCAATATTTCTTTGTGACTCGGCGACGCCGACGTTATTATAATGTGTTACTATACGTTTTTATCGTATATATACATATACATATGAGTTACATATCTATACATATGAGCAGCACCTAATCATACTTGAGCATATCAAATATCAGTATGCGTTCTGGTTGCTGTATTGTATTGGTGGTCGAGAAATTGACTGAAATTTGTAATAAACAATTAAATGTTTTAATGTGTAGTAGCTGAGGGATTAAAAGATCTACAAACCATGGCCGAGCGAGGATGTGCGTTCTCTTATAAAACAAATATAGCCTAAGATTAGCACAAATATCTCCATATTTTGATCATCCTCGCCTTGCAACTTTTTATTATTGCGTATTAAACTGAAAAACAACAAAATTGGCAATTAATCGAAAATTTATTCACTACCACACACAATTTTTTATGCTAAAATGTCAAAATTACATCATCAAAATGCTTTCGGAATTCGGACAGCAAACGAGTTAATAATATTATGGAAGAGAAAAAGATTTTACTACTGTCATAATTACGATACTACCACGGAAATCGGCCCCAAGGCTCATTAAAACTGAGATTTTTGCATTAACGAATCTAACGCTGACATAATGATCTGCATAGTTTTTTGCCGTTTTAGTCATAAATTTCCCAAAATGTTGATGTCTGTTTTGTACATAATTATTGAGTTATTTTGTAACTGTGGATTGTCAGTTGGATGTTGTGGTAGGGTAAGGTTTGAAATTTTCCCGACATAAGATTTTTCCAAACAAATTTAATTCGAACATTTGAAAGATAGTGATTGATAAATCAGATAATATCGGTGTATCTTTATGTCATGATGAGGATATTAGTATACCTAACTGTCACTTACAATCCCTGGAAAATAAAATTAAAATGTCCCGTGATAAACTCATCTTTATTGGTGATTTTCTTGAATCACAATCAAAATTAACAAGCACCTCTTCTATATAGGGATAACGATATTCAAAATTACATATTTCAGCTAAACTCCAATAAAAAAAATTTTTAAACGGGATTTTTCATCACGGTAAGATCGTTTCCTGCCATCAGAAAGACATTGTTAATTCTGATTTGTCTAAAGCGTTTAAAAAAGTGCACTCGTTCACTTGTGACTTCATATCATTCAAAAGTCTATTCGTTTCTATGACATGAAAGGCTAACCAAACCAAAATCGCCATTTAAGATGTTTATGGTATAAAGCCTCTTGAATTTATTGCAACGTCATTGTCGCTCGCTACCACTGAAATCAAAAGGATCATCACGTTACTCGTTTATATATGGTTTGAAGTTTTAGACTATAAAGGGTTTCGCCTATTCTTAATAATAAGTAAATACTGCTTAATTAGTAATACTGCTCCTCTTGTCAAAGTTTCATTAAACTCAATCATGTTGGTTCAGTCGTGCAAATTGATCTTGACTTTAACTGTCCCTGTTTTGAATTTAAACGCCTAAGCACTTTGTGCAGACATTATCGACAAATTACACTAAGAAACTAAAGATGAACCAGAAAATTTTGCAGTCTATAGTATGTTTGGTTTTGGGATTATTATCATATTCCATTGGAGAGGAACATTACACTCTGCATTGAAAAACAATTGAAAAAGGACATAGTTTTATCATTGAAATGCGAGAAGAAGACTGACTCTTTATTCTCAATACAGTACAAATACAATAGTTCTATACATATACAACATCCCCTCTTTTAGTTTATAATAACAATTCATTGAACATTTTTCTCTTTTAAATTAACGTTGATATGTAATACAGTCCTTGCAATTTGCAGAGATTTTAGTAGATCTTTTTGGCCTGACACTCGGTTGTAAAGTTGAAAGTTCGGATTTTATTGCTTTGAATGCTATTGTTTTCCTGTATCTCTCGATCTGTTACTTCTTCTGCACTTGTATTTGCTAATTTTATGAAACTTCTACTTGTTCGATAATTCTGACCATTGATGTTTACAATGTATGAGGAACCGTTTAGATTTTCGACAGTTTACCCTTTTTAGTATTATTTTTCTTTAAGATTCCGTTTTACGAAAACATCAGCAATTTTCAAATCTCGGAGTTTTAATTTTTCAGTTATTTTTACTGCTGCCTCTGCTTTTCCATTACCTTGTTGATGGTACGGCCTTGAATTTCGGGCTTGAAATCTAAATTTATACGTGGAAAAGGATAGTCTGGAATTTTGTGAGTGTAATCATGACGTTGATTATATGAATATTTTAAACATGTTTGACATTTTTTCATTTAATTTTCATGGTCCGCGTTTATATTTGGCCAATAAACAGTATCTTTTGCCAAACAGTATGGTTATTCCTTGATGGCTTAAATGTAACTTATGAAGTATGTTGATTCTAAGATTTTTCGGAATTAAAACTTCTTTGAATATAACAAATCATTAATTGTTGAAATTTCGTCTCTTATACTATAATATTGTTTCAAGATTGGATCGATTTGTCCACCTTTTTCCAACCACCTTTCGATTGTATCCTCAATAATTTTCTTACAATCCTCATCTGACATTGTTGATTGTTTAATTGTTTCCAATGTAGAGTTCTTCATACGTAGGTTATACGATACGACTATTTCCTGAAGATCATTGTATATTGTCTGCTCTTCATTTATAGAATACACTTCATAGTCTGATTAGAGTTCATTTTCATGAATATGCGCATGTGAGAGACAATCTGCTACTAACATCTCTTTTCTGCAGGAAAAAGTTGTAGCGTTGTAAATATAGTATCATTTTTTGAATTCGTTTAGGCTCTTTTAAAATTGATTTATTAAAAATAAAAATTAACAGTTTATGACCTGTTTGTATTATAATGTCCTTTGCAAATAACACGGCAAGCGTCTCCTTTTCTATTCCTTTCCTTTTCATATTCTAGTTCTGCTCCCTTTAATACTCTTGATGCGTATGCAATTGGTTGCTCGTTCTAAAGCAATGTACATCCTAATGCATACGAAGATGCATCTGCTTGTATCACTAATTCTTCGAAATATATGTAAAGAGACCAATTATTCTTTGTAATCTCTGTTTGTTTCTAGGCTCTTCTAATTGTAACACAACTAATATTTTAGTTTAATCAGGGTGGTCATGTTTCAGTGCTATATCACACTTCTATATCACATTTGTAGAATTTTTTGGTGATAAAATGTAAACAAAAAAGTCTACGAACTCAACCCTGCACAATGAATTTTGTGGAGAACGTGATGAATAAAAAGTGATATGTTGACGTTTCTACATAACCTCAAAATTAATTATATGAAAGTTTTTTATGAAGTGCTGTTGAAATTTAATTTCTTGTGTTTGCTATTTTTTTTTTTCGTTATTTTGAACATTTTATTTAAATATTCAAAATAAGGAAAAAAATAACTTACAAAAATTATTGTATATCACTAGATGAGATAGCACTTCAAATAAAACCTTCATATGATTAATTTTGAGGTTATGTAGAAACGTCAACATATTACTTTTTATTCATTTGTATAAAATTGACAAAACTCGCGACATTTGTAATTCGTCTTGTTTCAATTAAAATATTCAAATAAAATATTTATATTATGTAAACATGTAAATATTTTAATTCTGTTTGAAACAAGACGAATTACAACAATGTCGCGTGTGTAATACAAAATTGTTTTGGATAGACGCGAATATTGACAATTATTTCAACCAAACACTGGATAAGTTAAGATAATGCTTAATCTAAATAAATGTGATAGTTTAGTGTTTTTAGTTATTTCTAAGCTATAATTTGAGTACGCATCAGTTTATTTATATTCAAAATTCGTGTTTGGTGTGAATATGCATATATCCATGAAAACGTCAAAAGTTGGCAACAAAATCGGTGTTTTATACTAATGTAAGTATAAGACAGCAAATACTGTTGACAACACAAGCATTATTTTTCATTTTTTATACTAGTGTAAGTAAGACAGCAAATTTTATTTTCTTGTTCATTCAAATCAATAAGCGACGTGCAGTAATTCATCCATAAAGCGCACGGATTAAGTACAGACTATTTCATTTTATCACAGTTTTTATCACCAAATGTGATATAGCACCACAGTTCTTAGACCATTTTTCGTAATAATATGACCATAAAAATAAACTTCCGACTGTCCTATTTTAGTTTTTGTTAAATTTATTTTCATGTTAACTTCACGTAATCTAATTAATAGTTGTTCTTAGTACTCGTCATGATCTCGTTTTGCTCCGTCGTCTTTTTCACCTTTTCCAAACACTAGTATATCATCAGCTATCACATCTACATTCGAGAAACTATTTTTATCCTTATTAGAAATATAATTTTCTTTATTACGATTATAATTTCTTTATTATATTTGCTTTACTGTTTTCGGATTGTCAAGATCATTTAATTGTTGTTCGATTTTTTCCCACAATCTACATACATTAATAATTTTAACCAAATCCTCGTCGTCTTTCATTTGCCATAATCTCTTTCTCAAATCTTTATTCCAAACTGATACTACTAGATGATCACCAATTTACGCATTTTCTAATTCGCCGTAGCAACAAATTTTAACTAATTCTCTTAATCCAATGACAAATTAGTGAATAGTTTTATTTTTGTTTTGAGTAGCTTTATTAAAAATTGCTCTCTCGTATCTTGTGTGAATTCCCGGTACTATATTTTCTTTGATTTTTTCTAGCACTTTTATATATAACGATTTGTCTTTATTTTAAATATTTTATATAACGATTTGCTTTATAGCAAATTAAAGAATACTTATTTTAACGTTTTCGTCTGCATGTCTTTCTTCCATGCCCAACATATAATTTTCCAATGCGATTTTAAAAAAATTGACATTTCCTTTATATCAATTTTTTATTTTTTTTTTATTTATTATTACAACTGAACATCGATTCTGTGCCAAAAAACGTAAGTGCGAGTAAAATAACAGGAAAACATAGTATTGGTTAATGCTAATGTATAGGTGCGCCTGCGCATTTTTATTTAGATAATTTTTTTTTTATAATGTATGCGCCATTTTACCTATTCTTGTTGTGTGTTTACCTGTTTCGATTTTTGTGTTCTTAAATTTTTAATTTTGTGTTTTTAAATATTTTTACATATAAATAAACATTTTTATTTGTTATTTAATAACGTGCTTAAATACAATAAAAAGATTTTAAATTTAAAAATGTTCAAAAGTTTTTTCTGTTGGTTCAATGCCTATAGATGATGTTTTCCGATCAAAGTATGTACTTAGTACCAACCATAGCCACAAAATGATTAGACATTCAATTTATCTAATTATAGCGTAAAAATAATATAACATCAAAAAATTGAAGTTTTAATACAGAATTTTGAGTTCTTATATAAGTAGCTATGTTCTGAAGAAAATTAAATATGCGTTTAATATTATTTTAAATGAAACAAACACAACTTTTAATATGAAACGCACGTTTAATTTTCTTCAGAACATAACTACTTGTATAAGAACTTAAAAATCTGTATTAAAACTTTTATTATTTGATGTTATATTATTTGTACGCTATAACTAGATACATTTTATGTCTAATTAGTACAAACATGCAAACCAAAATACCTCGGTAAATAACAAGAAAATGTAATCTAAAATTTATCTCGTGTGTACAGGAGGTATAAGATGGATCCGAATATTCATCTTCATATTTTACACGGAAATTCCTGTGGCTTATGTAAGATTTTAGGATTTCATAATACTGTTTGGGAAGATATCGACGTAACTTGTACTCTAATCCTTTGTGCCATACACGTTCAAATGCTTGCGCTACATCCAAGAAGAGGTTTGAACATATCTTTTTCGTTTCTAGAGTACGTTCTAGGCAAGTATAAGATAATTATCCTCTATTATAGGCTTTAGTCTGTTCAGAAGTAGTTTTTCAAATATCTTCGATATAGTAGGAAGTAGAGATAATGATCTAAATGACTTTTTATCGTTACTGTTTTTGTTTGGCTTTAAAATCATGATCACTTCTGCTATACCTTCCACTGCCTTGGAACGTATCTTAATCTAAACACAGCATTGATTATGTGCAGAAGTTTGTGTATTGCTTTGTCTGGTAGTTCTTTTATAATTTGCCCTGTTATTAAATCATATTCAGGAGCTTTTTTCGGATTTAAATTTTTTATTTCTTCTTTTAACTCACGGAGCGTTACAGTTTGTATTTCAAGCTCATTTGGTCTGTGTAGAAAATTAACATTTTCATTCGCAGATTGTCTGGGTTGAAAGTAAGTGAAGATTCAGTCTTTATGACCAGTAAGTGAAGATAACTATGATTCTATTGTTTCATTTTTAAGTTTCCTGATAATAGATTCCAGTTTTTTACATAAGTTATTAAGCTCGGTTTTATTAGCTGCAGTTTGATTTATTTGGCAGAACTTACGTGCTTTAATCTTTATCCGTGATATTTTTCATCAAGGCACTGATAGTAGGGTAACTTTGACACTAACTATATTAATAGGTGGTGACTGAATTATTTTCTCCGATTTAGGATCTTTATTGCTCTGAGTAGTTACATTACCCGATACAGATGTCTGGGTTACTTGCTCAATATTTTCTGGTTGCTTTTGGTTTTCTTTCTGCTGAGTTTTATAATTACTCGTGTTGGGTGTTGCTTGTCCAATATATTCTGGCGATGATCCTGCTTTTCTTTTCTTTGTGGGCTTGCTTTTTTTAAATGCCCAAGCAGGTTCTCTTAGTGGCTCGTCTTTGTCAGTAATTTCCATGTATATTGTTACTCTTTTTTTATTTTCTTTTCACGAGTGTCCACTGAGAATCACTTTCAGATTTCTTATTCGGATGAATTTCTCGCTCGAGTTCTTCTTCATCTGTGTGGTATTCGATGGTATCCTTATTGTTTGCATGTCGACCCGTTTGAATGATGCGTTCTTAACTATTGTTGCACTAAGAATCTTGTTAACTGAAGCGATTTGATGTTAGTTCTTTACTGTTTTATATATGAGTAAACTTTTTTTTTGAATCACGATTTTTTCGGCTATCTAAAATTATTCATACTAATCTAAACATCCATCAAACCTACCCTAAACCCATTAAAAAGGAATTTAAGTCATTTTAACATGTCTTGACCTATAATCAACAAGTAACATTGAGAAAGCCCCATAGTCGTAAATACCTTTGCCATCGGCTGACATTGGTTTAGCACAGGTGGTCTAATGAGCATGCAAATAATTTATGATTTTTTTTAACTGACAAACACTTCCTAAAATCTCCATGTGCATCATTACAGCAGATGATGGACCACAAAAGGGAACCTAATTAATGAATTTTAAAAAGTTTTAAATTGGTTTTAGACATTTCTGCTTCGAGGTAATACAAGCTGGGATTTGTCATTAACATACATGTTTTAATTATGTCATCATTTTTCGAAATACCTACTCATGTTTGCTGTATAGGTGTGAGAAAATTTAAACTTGTTAATCCATAAATCGATGCATAAAATCTCGTATAGATTATATATGTATATAGATAATATATACATGAGCACAATTTATATTTAACAATTCAGACTATTAATAGAGCATCGTTTGCAAAAGCATAAATTAAAGCATATTTACTCATTTAGATTTTGTTATGTTATATGTTTTCATGATTGATTTTTTTTAACTCGTTTGTATGTGTGCATAAAAGCTCTGTTAGCGATGTTTATATGTTCCTAAGTATATAAATAACAGTAGCATCCAGTTGAGTGATTTTAATATTTGTGTCCTTGTAATCTAGATTTAGTATATGTAGCCTAATTATTTCTATAGTTTATATATTTTATATACATAGTCGATAATCTAATTATTATAAATATTTTTCGATTTATTTACAGAATTAAAACTTTTTTCGTTCTATTGTAAAAATAATGGTGAGTTCAGTTCTCACATTCGAAGGCGGTAAATCATCATCTAATTCATCATCGGTTGATAATAAATATTTATTAAAATCGACATCAACATCATCAGTAGCACACTTAACATCATCAACATCAAGTGTATACAATAACAATAATAATGATTCAACAACAGGAACAACACCATCAACAATATTAAATGATCATATTTCGTTATTATTTCCAAAGTGCCGTCCACGTAATGATGTTATTTTAAATAGTAATAGTAGTAATCATAATACGAAAAATTTACGTAGTAATAGTGAAATTACATCAAGTGTGATAACCGAAACAACACAGTCAAGTGTTTATTCCTCAATCGTCCAAAATAATCATAATAATAATAATAATAATAATAGTAATCAACAATCGCCGCCCACATCGTCTCTATCCTCATCCGAAACATCATCGTCGACAAAATCACCAAATATTGGTACAAATCCATTTATAAGTAATTTAAGTACAGGCCAACATTATGATAGCGGCACCCATTCAACAATTATTGGCAAACAAATGGGTGATATAAAAAGGATCATGAATAACGATAACGATAACAGCGCTAACCATATACTAACTGGATTACAACAAACAAATTTATCCATAAAAAATATGTCAAATCAAATCGATGGCATGTCCAAATATTCTCATAAACGAATGGGAATACAAAACAAACAAAATTATCATCAACAGCAACAACCCGCACAACAACAACAACAACCACAACCACAACAACAACAGCAGCAACAGCAAACACATAACTACTATCAATACAATCAAAATCCATTTATAAAAGATTCCGAACGATGTGTGTGGGAACTACGAAATCGTAACACGCCATTAAATAATTCATCGTCGGCCAGCGGTGGAATTGGTATTAGTAGTGTTAGTGGTGGTGGCGGTGGTGGTGGTGGTGGTACACCATCATCAACTAATTCAACAACACCGAGCAGCACAGTACTAAATTCACCCGATTTAATCGAAATGGAAACCAAATTAAATTTTACCAAACAAAATCATTCGACAATAAAAGTTGGTCGAAGTCCGGTCAACAATCATCATTACACGATACTAGATCATCATAGTAATAATTTGGAACCGCAACAGCAACAACCAATAATTAATTTACCATCTAGTCAATTGTCATCATCACATCATGCAGTAAATGGTAATAACAGTAACAACATTCTAAATAATAATAATAACAATAATAATAACAACAGTGTTCCAAATAGTAATAATAGTGGTGCGAATAGTAGTAGTAGTGTTATTGTTGGTGGTATGGGTGGTAAAAGTTTAAATGTTATTTCAGATGGTGAAGTTGTGGTGTTCGATGATATTGGTGATAGCTATAATAATACAAATAATAGTGCGAATAATGGTAGTGGTAGTAAATTAATAAGAAGTGAAACAATTATAAATAGTGATTATAATAGTTTAGATAAAAAATTATCGGCAACTAGTCCCACAACAATAGTTGCACCACCCGGAATAAATACATTGTATTCATCATCGTCGGCCGTAAAATTGGTGTCACACCATCAACCACCCGATTTATATAATTGTAGTATGGATACCACAAATCCTAATAAAAAAATGGAGTATGGTGATATGAGAAATTCATCCGGGATTATGGGTGAGTACATACACATAATAAAATATGTAATTTATGCTATAATCACTTTATTGGATGTCCTATAACAATTGATTATAAAATATTGATTTTTGCGCAGTTAGTCGGTAATAGTACATATTTTTGACCTACGATACGTCTGTCTTGAACATGAACAGACAATGTAAAGGTTCTCTAGTTTATCTTTGGAGATCTAATAATTTTTTTTACTGGTAACAATGGCTTTATTCTTGACTCTTTCTACAAAAGAAACTAACAAGAAGTATTCAAATCTTATAAGCTAAAATTATTATAAATATTTTTATCTTTACGTTAGTTTTCTTTTAAGAGATTTTCTCGTAACTTGCTTACGAAAATTTAACTTTTTATATTTTTTTGTTTGTTTTTCCGGCTTACTTTTTACACCACCTAATTTTTATTTTTGAAGAAAATACATGTTAGTTCCGAAAAATAAATTAAAAAGTTAATTCCGAAAAAAAAATAAAAAAATATGGGCTGATGAGATGAAACGCCACAGTACTCCCCGCGCAGTGAAAACGAAAAATGTTAAGATGATTTTACGAAGTCTAAAAACGGTAAGGTGGTTTGCTCACACGAGTGACAGTATGTTTTGAAGAAGAACTAAAATGTGGTGTTAAATCGATAGTAACATTTTTTGAAAATGGTTTCGAATTAGAGTTTGCCTTTTCTGGAAATATGTAAATTAGACTTAGGTTGTGATGCAATTTGTTGATTATTCTACTGATTCTCGAGATAACAGGGTCTAAGTCTATCGATCGAAATGTTGCAGTATTTTAAATTAATTTCAATGACAAATGATTTTTCCGGACGGCTAATAACCAAATGTGGACCGGTGTAAGGAGGTTGTGAAGATTTTCACAAAGAATCGGTTCTGAGAAACACGTGAGAACACGAATTTAAATCTTTGCTGATGAACATTTTTTCAGAGCAATGTTTGGATGCTGGTGAAGGCCTAATTTCGTCAAAATGACGTTTTAAAGATTTCACGAAGTCAGATTGTGGAATTTTGCTTAAATCACTGTCGAAAAATTGACCAGGAACTCGTAAATAAGTTCCGAATACTAATCCAGCTGAAGTGGCTTGTAGCTCCTCGCTATAAGTAGTTCATAGGCCAAGCATAATTGACGGAAGAATTCTAGTTGTTCTTTTTCTCTCGAACCCCAGTAATTTAGATAATTCTGAAAAAAGTTGGGACTCGAATTGTCCTCCCTGGTCTGTTACAATAGACACTGGAACACCGAAATGAGATACCCTATTTGAATAAACAGCAAAAGCGATCGTGGCAGCAAAAATATCGATCAATCATCATAACACAATATCGTTGATCTTCAGAAACCGGTAGCGGACCAATGATGTCGAGATGGATTTCCGAAAAACGATGAGAAGTTAATTTAAACGTGCCAAGAGGTGATCTTGTATGTCTGGTTATTTTAGATTTTTGACAAGCTATACAATTTTGAGCCATATATAATTTTTGCATCTTTCTTAATTGAAGGCCAAATAACATTTTTAGTTAAGCTTTCAACGGATGCTTTAACGCCTGGATGAGATAATGCCGGAATATGCTGCGAGTAGCTCTCTATCGTATGCACTATAACGTTGTTGTATATCAGTGAGACGCATAAAGAAAAAACTAAGTGGTTGCCAAGAATTTGAAATTAGTTGTTGTACCACTGCACCAATTGCTGTGTCTAAGGCATCAACCATAATTGCCAAACGAGCAGATGAATATGGGTGTGCCAGACAAGTTGCATTGGGTAATTTAGATTTACAATTTTCGAAAGCTTGTATTGAAGATTCTATCCATGTAATTGGAACTTTGCTATTTTTTTTGTAGCCTTTTAGAAAATCGTTTAATGCAATTTGATCGAAAGCTGCATGGGGAATAAACCGACGGTAAAAATTTATCATGCCTAAAAATCGTTTTAATTGTGTTACGGTATGCGGACGTTCGAAATTAGTGATTACATTGTAAACCCCTTTGCCTAACCCGCATTGATTAGCTTCCTTTGCCTAACCCCCTTAGCCTATTCCCCTTTGCCTAACCCCCTTGGTCTATCCACATTGGCCTAACCTCCTTCGCCTAACCTTTATATGCAAAGGAGTTTCAGGGGCAAATGGGGTTACGCAACGCGGGTTTCGGGGTTTAGGAAAGGGGGTTAAGCAAAGGGTGTTAGGCAAACGGGGTTAGGAAAGAGGGTTGGCAAAGTGGGTTAGGCAAAGCGAGTTAAGAAAAGGAGGTTTTCCAAAGGGGGTTAGGCAAATAAGGTTAGAGAAGGGGGTTAGATAAGGGGCAAAAAGGGTTTGGTAAAGGGGGTTAGGTAAAGGGGTTAGGCAAAGGGGGTTAGATAAATGGGTTTAGCAAAGGGGGTTTAATAAAAGGGGTAAATTTTTATAAATAATATGGCCTAGTATGGCCCCAAAATTAGTCTAAAAATGATCCTGGACTAGCCTAGAACAATTTTTACATTGGTAAAGTTTTGACCCTCTACGATCATTATTTAAGGAGATATAAGGGTTTTTATAAAAACAAAAAATTATCTCGAAATAAATAAAATTTTCCATATAAATGTTCAAATTGACTCGATTACATTGACTCGATCTTGTGTTGGAAGGATACCGTGAGCTTTTACGTTGTGTGCTAAAAAGTTAACTTGGGTATTGGCGAAAACGCATTTATCCAGGTTAATAACTATAGACCGAATTTTGATAATCTTTCAAAGATAATTTTGAGGTGGATTAAATGTTCCTCGAACAATTTTGATGTCATCGAAATAGATGAAACAGAATGATAAACCGAATAAAACAGAAAGCTTCAATGGTTGAAATGATTGAGCTGTATTGCGGAGACCAAAAGTCATTTTACAGAATTCAAATAATCCGAAACGTGTTGAAATGGCTGTTTTAGGTACATCTGAAGGATTAATAGGAATTTGATGATACGCTCTAATTAAATCTAAAGTAGATAAAATTTTATGGAATTGGATACCGATCAGGTACTGTGACGTTATTTAAGGCTCTGTAATACCCACAGGCTCGCCAAGTTCCATCTTTTTTCTTAACGAGATGCAATCGACATGACCACGCACTGTTACTGGGTCTACAGACGCCTTGTGTCATCATTTTTTGAAATTCAATTGTAGCGTCCTCCAATTTATCTGGTGGCAATCTAAGCGTTCTGCAAGATAATGGTGGTCCACGAGTCTCTATCACATGTGAAATCACATGTTTAACGGGACTCAAACCAATTGTGTCTTTCATAATTTCGATGAATTTTGAAAGTAAATTTGTAATCTCTGCGGCAAAATTGGATTTATTAATTTTGGATAAAAATAAAGTTCTAATTTTGAAATAGACATGACCGAAAATAGAGAAGTTAACGGATCAATTATCCTCTGTCTCTGCAAATCGACAAAGTGTCCGTTTTTTTAGAAAAACCACCAATTATAGCCAAAGTGACATCCGCGATGATAAATTTCCAAACAAAAGTCTTAGGTCAAAATTCAACTTTAAATCGAAAATTCCAAAAGCATTTACCCGAGTTCCGTTAGCCGCGAATAAACTGAATTTTGAATCGATCACTAAATTATTATACCAATTTTGCGGTACAACAGAAACATTTAGACTTAACTGGTCTTTTAAAATTTTTCTATGCCTTCTACAAAGAGTAATAAAGGAGATGAGGATTCTTGCCATTGCCTTCTTATTCTTCGTTTTTCTTGAACAAGGTTTTAAATGTCTCAGGGCATATAACTTTATCTGTTATATTGACGGCGGCTTTGTGTTGTGCTAGATCATTGGCATTCCATATTGCTATTTTAAGGACAATCTGCATCATCATATTCATATTTTGCATCATTAAATCCATGTTTCTCTCCATCATTTACATGAAACTTTGCATCATATCGGTGAGCGTGTTTAATTCTAAAGAGATGTTTCCTTCATTAAAATTTTGCACTTTTGGAGCAGTTCCTTTGAGGATACTAGCATATGAGAGACTCCATGATGTACGTTACTATTTACGGGTGCGTCCTGATTTCCACCTTGAATGTTGTTGGGCGAAACTTCTGGATACATTTCTTTTCTCTCGGTCGAGTACATTTTAAGCATACGCTGCTCTTCTCGCTGCCGTGGACTAATTCTTCGTTTAAGCTCTAAATATATTGGGCACCCTCTCAAATTTTCCGTATGATTTTCTCCGCAGTTGCTATACATCTTTTCACAGAAGTATCGGCTTTGTTTTTGTTGCATTCCTTGGAATTATGTAGTTCCCCGCAGATAATACAGACATCGCTCAACGAACAATCAGCTTTACTATGTCCGTATTCTTGGCATTTAATACACTGTATTGGCCCAGATATTTTTTGGGTTCCTCTACTGTGATTTCTACTTCCAATTCTACGCGGAATAATGGTTGAGGCACTTTTTCTCTATTACAAATGTTCGTTATTGTTTTAGCGTGGAAGCCTTTATCAATAAGAGCGTTGTCTATTTCGCTTGGATTTATGAAACTCTCAATACCTTTTATTACCACAACCAATCCTTTCTGGCTCTTAAGTTGGTAAGTATTACGTTTACCAATTTTGCCGAATTGGGTAATCAATACTTTGTAAGCATTAATGATGAGAAATTTCCTTTTTTCATCCCGGAAATGTAAAACTTTTCATCCGTTATTTTGTTTATTAAGTCAGTAAGATTTTATGAGGATTCTTCTCTCAAATAAATTGATGGTGGTTTCTCATTTTCTGGAGCATTTTCTTCAGGAACATTCTCGGGTTCTAATAAATTAGAAAATCGATTGCCATGCGTTAATTCTACGTTAGTTAGTCTAGTAAATTGGTTCACGCTTGCACTTGCCGCTGATTTAGAGCTTCTTTTTAGTTTAGGTTGCACTGTTATGTATCTGTGTTGGAGATCTAATAACACGACTAAAAATAATAATAAAGGGTCATCCAAATGTGGTACTTAGATGTCAGCAATGTAAAATGTTTACACGTGACTTCTTTTCAAATGACTTAAGCCATTTAGTTTTAATAGAAGGAAGCTAAAGTATAATTTTATTTTTTAAATTTAAAAGTTTTTTATTGGTTAACATTTGACATAATCATTCTTAACTTAGATTCTTCGCCTAAACTTTATCATCTGTCAGCTTAAATAATTGTTTTTTTTGTATCAAATGTAAATGTTGATTGCAAAGAGGACAGTTTGTTCTAGTGGCTTTTGGAAAATTCTCCCACCCATACGGAAAATCCACTATTTCGGTTGAGAAGCCGGTTAGTAGGCTGCATGCCGCAAAAGCATATTTCGGAATATTTTTTATGTAAGCAATAGGTAATAGCTTGTATCTTATTACATCTAGATATTTGACTTAAGATTTGTATTCTAAGTTGCTGCCTTCGAATGAAATAGCACTAGCATTGAGCATTTTGCTATATTGGTTGCGATGTTAATGTTGATTTCAGTTTTAGGAGAGTTTACTTTAACCTTCCATTTCCTTGCATTTTTGAAGTATGTACTAGCTAAGGTATTTAGATAGCCTCTCGCTCGATTTGCTAGTTGAAAAGGTGAATATAGCCGTGTCATCGACCAAATGGTCAATGACCAAAGCGTTCGGCGGTTTTAATAGAATTTTTCAGCATTAACTTTGATTGGGTAGTATAGTGCCCGGCACGAAAATCGTACTGTTTCTCTGGGCTGTAGGGTTCTAATATGGGCTGGATGCTGTTAAAAATTACTATTTTCATGATCCTCCTTACTCCGTTTAGAAGTGAAATTGGGCGAGTAGGCTATATACTATATTGGAGGGCTCTCTTGGTTTGTAGAAAGAAATGACTTTACCAATTTTCTCACAGTCTGAAAATTATCCTCTGTTAAGGATTTCTTTAAAGATCTCGGTAACCTATGTGATACCATAATCTGGAAGCGGAGGTTTTTTTGTTAAGATGCCAAAGAATGTTGGCAAATTGTTGATACAGTTATTGACTAACGGTTTGAAATGGGGATCTTTCAGCAACTTGTTCTGAGTACATAGCGATTTCCTCTGCTAATTGGTAAGGATCTATCATAGTGTTAGATCCTTTATCTATAGAAGTCATGACATTTTTATTTTTACTCCAGCTTTTGAATTTGTTTAAAAATTTCGGGGGACTTATCGGGAATCTTTTGTATTCTATTGTATAGAATTTCTAAGTTCACTGAACCAAAAAAGAATTTAATATCGCAGTTTTTAAGATATATACAGGATACTTATAATAGTAAAGCCGACTCATTCGATTGCGTAGCTTAATCAATTAATGTAGTTTAGGTGGAATATTAGGGTTATCTTTGCTTTACCTGTGCTTTGTGATATGTTTCCTTGATGGTGTGTTTTAAACAATAAATACAGATTAACCTCGAAATTTATTTTTTTTTCTGTAAAAATATAGATTTTTTTGTCCAATTCGTTGGTGTTTGGTCCATTGAATTACGTCGGCGGAATCCAGCTCCTTGAAACCCAACTCTTGTCCAATTTTCACTAGCGCATTAGTGACTTGTGTAAAATCGGTGACAAACCCAACGAAATCATTTGAGCAATGTGGAATGATATGATATGTGTACCTTCATGCCATGTTTCGCTTATATTTTCTATGACGTTTTTAATATTGTAACTCTTCCAAAATTCGGATAAAGTAGGCGCATTTTCTCCTTGTGTAGATGGCTTGCTAAAATGTGCGTCGTAAGTAATATGCTTTAAATTTGGCAATGACCTCTTGATCCATAGTGTTGTGTTTGGCGGAAAAAATGATATTTGAACATGTTTATTTAAATGACATAGACCAGTCGGATGACTAGAGACATTACCCAAAATTAACAAAATGTTAAAATCTAATCTCTTTTCTTTGCAATAGCGTGCTGTTGTAGGGCAAAAATAATTCTATTTGACTAAGCGGAATTTTTGTTTTTATTCAAATCTTCGATCCATATGGGTAAATATACGCTCCATATTAACCATTCGTGTGCTTCTGGTTTTACATACAATTTTTAATAAGAAAGAACCCGTAGCCATACCTTCCGATTTGTATTGATCTTTTTTTATATAATTTTTCTAACTGATGACTCATCCATCCCTTGACACGGCTTCTTTTAGCAAATAATGCACTTTCTTCGTGAAGCTTTATGATGTTTAGTTTTTGCTCTAAGGTGAGCCATTTTCGTTTCTTGTTCAAAGGATCACTATGACATTTTCTTATTGTACTCATACTGCACTTTTAATCAAGATTAATTTTATTTAGAAAAGGACTTTACTGTTTCATTGCATACATAAAACTGATGCAAATTACAAACGTCAAATGCTTACATATTTTATTCGTGCATATTGGGGAATCCCCGAAAAATATAACACTACCGCAAAAAATAAACTGAAAAATAAAAAAAGCCAAGAGTTTTTATACATATAGACATTATTTTTTTTGCTCTAAAATGAACCGGATAAATGCAAAAATATATGTATATGTATATGTGTTATAATAGCACTAAACGTATTCGAGTGGTGGAAAATTTCTTTTGAAAGATTGCTTTTCAGAATTGTAAAAATTAAAATGTCCATGGAAATCACATTACTTCGAATTTCTTGATCCGTGAAAGAAGTTTTGCTTCTTTAATTGTCGACATTGAGGGTATCGATTGTTTGCGGTTTATTATCAAAGACGTGCGATTAAGAAAACCTAAAAACTCTTTAAATTTTACCAGTGAAAATACTGTTACTTACCAAATAAATTAATAATTTTGTTTTTTTGAAATTTCCAGAATACGACGGATCACCACGAAAATTTGGTCAAACGCAACAAATTGACATTTCAATGTATACCACAAATATTCGTAATCCACAACAATCATCGTCCACATTATTTCCGCCACGTCCCGGTTTTCCTCAACGAATACTAAATAATGCATCACCGGTGACACAGTCGCCACATCAAAACTATCAACAGCAACAGCCACAACAAGCGCAGCAACATCAAATGCATCATTCACCACATCAAATTCAAGCACCAATTCAACCAATATCATCCGACGTACATAATATGCCGCAAAATAATTCATACCACAACCAATGCAACACCGACGATACGAGTAATGATGTATCGGAAATTTGTAATTCATCCGAATTTACATTATCGGAAACTAATAAAAAATCGACATTCGATTATTTGTACGAATTTTCGGAAACTCGAAAAGTGCTGGAAGAATTTTTTAAGTGTCCAAGCCAAGATGATGACAAAACGTTGGAAAAGTTTAGTGATTTTAATGGAAGTGATGTTGATAGTTTAGATATTCATTACGAATTTCGTGATCAACATCATTTACAGCTCGATAAGATGGGTGGTGATAGTGGAGAATCGTATATTGGGTCGCGACTAGCTAAATCGCCCGAAGTAAATAATTACCAGGACTCGTTACATTCGCCCAAACGAAATGGTTATCTGAGCGGCAGTCATATGAACAATAATTTAAATAATAATAATAACGGGAATAATTTACCAACCGATTGTCGCGATTTAACCGATTTCGATTTATTTTTGGATTCGGCGAGTCGCAGTAGCGGTGAAATAGGTGATAACGATGACATACTCAAAAATAATGGTTCGCGGCGGCATTCAAAATGTTTTCGTTATTCACCCGAGACGACGGACTATGATTCAAATTGTGGTGATTTAGATAGTGAAGTATCGTTACGTTTGATCGGTAGTGAATTTGGATTATCCGGTGAATTTAATAATGCTTCGACGTATTCGACTGTGTGTACTAAATTATATACTAGTATGCCGGTGCTCGAAGATGGACTGTCGAGTGGTCATGCTTCGGACACGGAAAATAATAATAATAATCAGTCTGTTTCGATTATGTTGGAGAATAATAGTGATGTGGATATAATGGAGCGCCCAGATAGTTCGATTAATAAGGAAATTGATTCGTTTTATAAGCTTGAGAGTCCGCTTAAACGGACCCCAATTATAACGCCGGTTGACGATCGGCCAAAAGAGATGAACGATAATATTTTGCAGAATAATAATTCATCGTGCAAAAATATATTCAAGAATACCGATCCCGATCTAGAGTCACTCTATTCCATCCGAAAAATTGGTAAGTCACACACTTTAGTTTTTATGCATGACCCTCCAAATTTAATCGTCTCATTTGCTTTATGCTCAGCGTAATTCTAAAATTTTATTATAATTAAAACTAATACTTAATCCGTTTTGCAAGAAACTCTATTATTATAAACCAGCACTATCGGAACAATATATACAGCCAAGATATCCATTTACTGTTATTATTTCTTAACTAGCACACTATACTATAAAAAATGGTACCTATATATTATGTTTGTAACTGCAATTGCCTTAATTGCTATTTAACCGCAATACTTTACATGTTGGTTCAATTTCGAAATTTCGTTCTAAAACATAAATTTTTTATTTTTATTTATTTTCTCTATTTTATATAACCTAAAAAATTGAATTTAAAGATATGGTTCAATTAACTCCACCTCCACCAGCTCCGGCACCCCATCGCAAAACACCAATCGGTATTGAGACATCGACGCCCGATATACAAGCTGCCTTACAGGATATCCGATCAACACTGCAACGTACAAAAACACTTCCGACCGCCCCGCAAACAACATCCTCCAACGAGAAACTGATCTTACCCGACAGTGTCAAATCGCCGATGTCATCGTCCCCCATTTGGGTACCAAGGCTGCGCGAGAATAGTGATAGTTTAGAATCGATCGATCAAAATCCATTGAAAAATTTAAGTGGCGATGAAGATGAAGCGGATACTGATTTGGAAACGGATCGACTACTAGGACATCAGCGTCTAGACGATATGGGATTTTATGATGAAAAAACATCGTGGTGCGAACGCAAACCACGTTCGTTACTATCGTCTTCTATTTCAAAATTATCACCTAAAATACCGATGGCCACAAATAATTTATGTAAAAATGGTGTAAATGGCGGATCGAGTAATACAACTAATCTTAATAATGGATCAAATAATAATGGTGGTTCAACGCTACGCCCAGGTTTAAACACACTGCTACCGACAACACCCGAAATATCAATCTCGTCTCTCAATAGCACCGGTAATAATGTGAAAAATTCAAATACGTTGATCGACTTACGAAATTCGACAACAGTATCGACCCCCGAACATCATGGCGGTGGTGTTGGCGGTGGCATTAGTAGTATTGGTGGTGGTGTCGGTGATACAACACCAAATAAAATTCATTCGCCCACATCAAATTTGGACGATAGTCCTCACGGGTCGACGAGTTCGCATAATGGGGGCGGCAGTGGGGGTGAAATTAAAAAGAAAACTAAAAGTAAGGAAGGTAGGAATTTTCGTTTCGTTTTTTTTTTTTTTTTGATTTTTGTTATTCAACGTTTTTTGTGCTTTGTTGTTGAACAAAACTTTAAGTTTTAATTTTTTTTTTTGTTGTAAGAGACTGCACTAAAATGCGATTTTAATTTTTTTTTATAGAATGCGTGTTATGCGAAATTTAATTGCAAAATTTACGTTTTTTTTTATTTTATTTTTTTAAAACGGACATTTCAATATTACGAGGTTGGTAAGTCACATAAATGTTTTTTAACGACATTATGCTGTATCAATATTTTTTGTTAAATTCGTTGCAGTCTTTAAAAAAGAAAAGAAATGAATCCAGACAGTATTATAGCTCTCAAATTACTGAATGTATTGATTTTCGATTAAAGTATATAGAAAAAAAAAAATGGTGCATGGAATGACATGTGCCTATATAAACATGAATATATGTTGCTTTGGTGGCGGCGCGGTTGAACGATGAACTGTATATGGAATTAACTTTCTTATTTGTTTATTTAAATTTATTTATACGAAATTTGTGAATAAATATTTATAAATATTTTTCCATATTTTGTTAGGCGAAAGACTTATATAATTTATTCATTTGAATTATTTTCTTTTAAGCTTTTCTCTGACGAATTTATCGCAATTTTTTTTTTTGCACGATATAATTCATTCAAATGGATTTCCATAAATAATGGTAGCGAATATATATATAAGCCAGTTTGGTAGTGTTTTTTATGGTTGGAAATATTTTGTGTAGCTGTAATGTTGGTAGTAATGTATTTCTCACTCCCAATACTCAATACAATTCGATAATCTAAATTCTAAAATATTGCTCAGAATCCAATAAAAATTGTATTTTCTTATACATATTTAGTCGTCTTAAAATCTGTAATATTGGAATATAACATTTGGATATTTTTATCAGTGTTCTGGATGTCATTGCTAATGTTATATTTCTAGGCAATTTTATTATCAATATGAAAGTTCACCAACTTAATGAACCAACTGGAGTGCTATCTTGCACATGTTTTGTAATTCTGGATTTCACTAACTCAGAAGACCACGTATTAAAATAATCATCATAGCTGTCAAATGTGGATATTTCAATAACAAGTTTCAAACGTATGAAAAACGACAAGTGATATTCTTGGTAGAAATTTAATGACTATTTCTTTTTTTAATCATAATAATATCACAAAGTCATTTCCTCCAACTTGCGCAATGTCGCACCCTATCGTGTTAAACGGCAACTCTGGAATTTCATGAGAAATCAGTGGTTCTTTGACATTCATATTTTGAAATTTTTCACCAAAAAAACGAGACCTTCGCAAAAAATGAATTCCTTGAATTTCCAAAATGGTTTTAATACGTCTTTAAGTTTATCTTTTGTGTTAGGCCAGCCATCTTTGTATACTTTTAATAAATTTGATAATGATTCATCTTTTGCCGTTTCTCTAATCATTTTCTGTTTTTTCTCATCCGAAATATTAATTGAATGAATGATCTCCTCAAATTATTGAAATTATTTGCCGGTTCATCCATCAAAAAACTACACGATAAATGGTCCGCAATGTTTAGTTCCTTCCCTGATTTATATTTGACTACTAGTTCATATTTAAGCAGTTTTAATTTCATTCGTTGGAGCCTTGACGAGTTTACTTTATGAATTTCGTTTTTCATTACACTCACGAGTGGTTTATGATCTGTGTGAATTTCAACACAGGGTTTTCTACCTGAGCATACGCTTTTTCAGTGTCATTTAAGCTTTTGAACGCATATGCTATAGGCTTTTTTTCCTGAAGAAGTACACACCCTATTCCATTCTTACTTGCATCCGTTTGTATTACTATATTTTTGGCCACATCAAATGATTGAAAAATCGGTGCTTGGGTAATAACTTCCTTTAATTGCTTTATACTGTATTCATGCAATTGAAGCCAACAAAATTCTAAATTTTTTATCAATAATTGCCGGAGAGATTCTGTTATCTCGGTTATATTTCACCATACCCAAAAACCTCTGCAATCTCTTGTTTAGATGTAGGACTACTCATTTCCGTAATAGCCTTTACTCTGTTTGGGCCACATCTTATGCCATCGATCCCAAACACATGTCCTAAAAATTTAACCTCATTCATTTTATATTGAACCTTATCTGGATTAAAGGTTATGTTTAATTGTTTTTATGACTTGTTCTAAATTGAAATCATGTTCGTTTCACTTCATCCAGTTACCAGTACATCATCTAAGTATATGAATGTGCCAGCTATATCGACAAAATTATTTTCATTTAGCCTTTGAAATGTTTCAGGAGCAATGTTAATCCCAAACGGCAACCTTTTAAAATTATACGTTCCAAATAGAGTACTAAATGCACACATTTTTCTCGATTCATCTAATTCTCATCTAATTAAATTCGGTAAAACCCATCTTTGATATCTAGCACTGTAAAATATGTGACGTCATTTAACCTAGTTGAAAGATCCTCCAATTTTAAGATTTCATAAAAATCCTGTTTAATAGCATTATTAAGAAATTTTAGGGTTAAACATATTCTTAATGGCCCATTTAGTTTCTGTACTTCTACCATATTACTAACCCAGTCAGTTGGTTCTACAAACCGTTCTATAAAATCATTCTCCTCTAGCTTATCTAATGATGCTGTAACTTTTTGCTTAACAGTAATCAGGATTCTTCTTGGCAGTCTTCAATTGGTTGTGCATTCTCTTTTAAAACTAGTTTAAGTTTATCCGGGAATTTGCCTAACCCTTTAAAAATTTTTTCACTAGCCATAATGAAACTGTCACTATCCTTAGTAATATCCCATATATTTTTCATTAATTTAAACTTTCTAATGGTCTCTAATCCGATTATAGATTTAACGTCCGAATAATTTAACTTTTCTAATTTAACTATGAGGTCAACCAGGCTATACGGTGTTATCTTGGTACCACCAAATGCTCATAATACTATTTTTGTTTTGCAGATTTCTGGTTTGATCGCCAATCTTTCATAAACTGATAAAGGCAGAATAAGCACATCTGACACCTATCAATTTTAAACTTTATTTTACACTTATTTACATAAAAATTCTGAAACCAACCCGTATCCTTATAAAATAATTCCTTATCCACACTATCTATACATAACTCCCCACTTTCCACAATATGATCATCATAGTCATCACCACAGACAGGGCCCGAATCCATATCAGCTTCCATTATACTTTTGTTGTGACAACACCTCGCATATTGATGTTTGCCTTCGCATCTATAACATGTTTTATTATATGCCGGGCAGTAGCCCTTCTCATTCATTCCCGAACATTTAAAACATTTAAATCCCGCCCGGTGCCCTACCTGTGATGGCGACTATCACGATTCGGCCCTCTAATTGAGGGCCTCTTGCGAGAGTATCATTTTTATTGATCTTATTATTAAACTACATTCATACCTCGTACCATTAGTACTTCCGACTTCTGTTGTAAGATCTCTTGTCTCGATCTTCGTTCCTCTATTCGGCATTTATCAATCACATCCTCTAGTTTTGGATCCCCTTCCTTAATGATTTTTTCTCGTAATTGCAGATCTCTTAAACCGGATACTATTCGGTCTCTCATCATTGAATCTTTTGCTGCTTCAAATGCACAAGTCTGTACCATCTTTTGCAAATCCTTAATAAAATTATCAAATGATTCATACTCCATCTGAAGGATGGCTACCTTTTTATAATCTTAATGATTATACTTTACTTGGTGTTTGCTATAATTCTTACAGATCCGGTGGGGTGAGTGTATATTACCAATCAAATTTGTGTTGTGCTTGTTTCGCTTACAACCTTGCTTCGGCTGATATTGTTAAAGTTGATTGGACTTTTGAAAATGAGCTATATGTTTTTTTATATGTTTATAGATTACATTCATATCCTTTGAACATTTGCTTACAAGAAATTTCTGATCTTATTCAGAATATTAAAACTATAAATTTGTTTGTTATTGGGGATTTAAATGTTGACATTCTTAATTTACCACCAAGCTGTGATGACTACATGTTTCTCATGTCCTTGTTTGGATTGGAATCTTCAGTTAATAGCCCGACTCGAGTTACTAGTTTACCATCTTCGTGTATTGATCACTTTTTTGTTCGCTTTAAATCCAATGATCTCTGGTGCTTAACGCCCTTGGTTAGGGATTTAAAAATTTCGGATCATCATTTTATTGAGGTTCGTTTCAATATTTCTAATATTTCTTCGCCTCAAAATAACCCTCCGTTTGCTTTTACAAAAAACTAAATCTTGAATTGTCAAATAATAACCTTGGCTTAGTTGACTGGAGCTTAATTTTAAATAATGATTGTTCTTCTTTAGCACTGAATCAGTTTCTTGTCATCCTTACTTTATTATCAGGTGAAAAACATTAAGTTATTACAACCTTGGATTTCTTACAATCTTGCCGGTCGTATCAAAAAGAGAATTTTTTTGTCCATGAAAAAAAAATCCTGATGATCTTCGTTTACGTAATATTTATGCGAGACAAGGAAATTAATTGTAGTATTAAGAAAGAAAAGGAATTGTATTATGCAAATCGTTTTTCACTAAATCAAGGCGATGTAAAAAAAAACTGGGATCTTGTTAATGAAATTATGACAAAAAGAACTAAAACTTCTTATAGTAAAAATGTTCTTTCGGAAAATGATGTTCTTCTTTCGGGTGATCTTGAAATCGCCAATGAGTTTAACTTTTATTTTACTAGTATTGCGAACAAGTTAAAAGAACAAGTTTTATTAAATGATTCGCCGGATATGCAAGATCTTCCTCATGACTACTTTTCTAAAACATTTTTTATGACCCCCGTTTCCAATAATGAGTTTTTGTCTGTTATTGAGTCATTAGAACGAAAGACATCACTTGTTATTGATCACTTGAATTGCGGAAATATTTGTGCGGGGCTGTTTGTGGATGCTACTAAGCCATTTGATATGGTTGATCACAAACTTCTCTTAACTATTATGTCCAACATTGGCTTTAGAGGTATTTCTAATAAATGGTTTGCTTCCTTTCTTGCATATAGGAAAGTAAGAGTAAACATTAATAATACCTTTAGTGACTCATTGGTGTTTCTCAGGGTTCGGTTTTGGGGCCTCTGCTGTTCCTATTATACTCTAATTCCATTTTCAAATTAAGCTTAAATGGGACTATCACTGGGTTTGCCGACGACTTGGCTTTAGCTTATAGTGGTAATTCGTATAATGATGTAATAGCATTAATTAATGAGGACCTCAAAACGTTGCATTTCTGATTCAATAAGCACTCCTTAATTTTAAGTGATAAAACTAAGTTTATGTTCTTTAGTATTGCAGTTATTCCGAAGATATCTAACTTGAACCAGGTAACATACCACAGTACATCTAAATGTAATTCTAGTAGATGTCATTCTGATTGTTTTAATATCAAGTTAGTTGATTCGTTTAAGTATCTCGGTATTTACTTGGATTCTAATTTAAACTGGAAATGTCATGTTACCAATATGTTTCTCAGATATTCTATTTACTTCGTAATTTATGTCCTATTTCTGTAGTAAAAATGATTTATCACGCATTGGTCATGTCTAAAGTGGAATATGGTCTTTCATGTTGGGGTGGTTGTTATCCTACTAAAATAAAACCATTATGCGTATTACAAAAAATGGTTTTGAGAACTATGCTGAGAAAAGTCAGAACTGCATCATCCTGGCCCTTATTTTCATGTAATAAAATTCTACCACAGCAACATTTATATGTGTACAAGGTACTAACAATATTTTTTAGGCGATGTGGGCAGCATATTATTAGAAATGATCATCGGTATAACTTTCGTGGAAACCATCAGTTTCTATTCAGTGTTCCTCGAGCAAAATATTTTCCTTTATAACGTGTTTTCTATAAAACTAGTACAGTGAGCCAGGTCGATAAATCGAGTGTCCATATGCGGGATTTTGTCAATATCTTATTGGTCTAAAATATCGTGCCAAAGTTATATTTTGTAACTACTTCACGCCATAAAGTTCAACAATATTTTTTTTGCTTTTTACTTTTTCATCTCCTATTCTAATTAAAATGGTTGCTATGGCTATGTGGACGGCTTTGTTATCCTGCCATTTTGCTATTGTAATACTTTCGTTTCTGCTCCATATTTGTTCTAGACGGTTCTTCTTCCCTTCTTCCGCATTTGTCCACCAGATAGAACATTCTGGAGAATTAAACGATCAACGCGAATTGCCTGCTGCATTTATATTCTTTGATGTTAAAAATTCATAAAGATGAAGTAAAATAGTTATCAAAAAAGAGCTACCATTTATTTAGGTATAAATCAAAATCTACTTGATTGAAAAATGAGATATCCGTGCCTTTTTTCTAGTATGTCACAAAACCGTAAGGATACCTCTTCGTTCCACACAACATTTTTTTTTGTTTTGGCATGGCTTTTCTTTCATATAAATATTTCTTAGTGCTAAGATTGCCTTTAGATGGGCTGATTTTGCTCATCTACGCTCACAGTTTCATCTGTGGTGATTTTATTGCACCTTTTTCGGACACGCTCAGTGCGGGGTTGGATGTTGTACTGATGTTTCCAGTTAAAAGGCTTTTTAAGCCAAATTTATCAAACCATTAAATTTCATAAAATTTCCCAATATGTAGACAGTTTTGGTGAGAGATCTAAATTTATCCTCTCAATATTTATCAAATGAAAGAATGCACAACACTTAATAAAAAAGATAATTTAAGAAAATGTTCCAAATAAAACGAAATTGTTAGTAGCTTTAAGGGTAATAGTGTTAGGGTCGAAATTAGAAATTTTAACGTATTTCATTTTTTTGTCTATGATACTACTGCCGTACTACAAAATTTGATACAGCATGATCGTGAAAAAAATCGTTCGGCTTTTTAGTGCATTCTCTTAAACCTTAAAAATAAAATAAAAAATCCCTAAAACAGTAGTGTAATAAATCAGTTATATATACATACCTATATGTTTACAATAATTCAAATTTGGATTATCCGTAAATTATTTGGAAGCGACTACATAACCCTTTTTCTTCTTTTGTTTAATAATGCACACTCCCTTATTCGTTAAACGAATAAAATAAACACAACAACCATACATGGAAATTTACGTAAGTATACACAACAAGGATGATAATAATTCAAAATAAAATTTTATTACCAATTATCATTAATATTATTTCGATCGCCTATGTAACCTTAAAACAGCCATCCTCACTCCAACCCTATAAATACTTATATATTTATATACATCCAATATATGTAAATGATTTATTTTCATTTTCCCATTTTCTCGTAAAATTTTTTATTTCGTTGTTGGTTTAATGTCTTAATTAAATTGTATCCTTATATATATCCTTATATATATATATATATATATATATATATATATATATATATATATATATATATATATATATATATATATATAAATATATATATATATATATCAAACTAGATATGATTTTCATATTTTGTTTGTTATTTTTCAACCTCGTTCATCTCATCTTGCCGGCAACCGTTTTCATATCTAAATACATTATTAAATACGCACCATGGAACAGATTGACAACTTTATTGGGTACAGTATTGATTGAGGGCGTACTATTTCGTGCACGGTATTTAGGTTCAACACAGCTGGTATGTGAGGGGCAACCAACAAAATCGACACGAATGATACAAGCCGAAGAAGCTGTGTCAAGGATTAAGGTAATTATAAACCGATTAAAATTTTTTTTTTTTACTCTATATTAGATTTTGAAACATTTTTTTATCCGTTTGGTTTGTTTTCCATTTTTGGTAATTTGATTTTTCTTTTTAATTTTCTTTTTTCTCTCATTTCATGTATAATGTGCGCTTCTCATTTCCATGTATACATACATAATATATATATACGTAGGCATTGGTAAGTTTTTATTACTGCGGTCATTTAATAGATTTTAACAATGCTTAAAGATTTTTTTCCTCCAAGAGATAAATATAGATTTTTATTTCTTGTTGTGGTTGGTTTGCAATTTTCCATTATTTTATCATTGTTGTTTGTGTGTGTGTGTGCGAGCGTGAAAATATTATTTGCGGTTTGATGTAATTTTCATCTTATATAATCCCCAAGTTTATCCAACGTTTTTATTGTACAACATAAATTACATCATGTAACATAAGTAATGACTTATTAATGGACATAAATTAGTGATGTATGTTTACATTGTGTTTGATTTTTGTTCGGCCCTTTTTACCGTATATATGTATTTAGTGGTTTTGGTTCATAGATCATAGTCTATTGTCATTTCATGTCGACTCATCTAATTATTGTACATATATCATTAACGTGGAAAGGGGCACAATTCCGTATACTTAATATTAAAACGTACAAAGTATAATTGATTATCTTTCATTAACATCACTGGCCTAATCGGCGTCACAAGAACAAACAAAATTTGCGCATGGACCTATATTTTCTCATAAGTCAGTCTGATTTTTGCCAGCTCTAGCATTATAGTCATCAATCTCTATTCTGACATCGTGCTCCGGTATGGATCCCATAAGATCATTCAAATTGTTGTAAAATGAGTCTTTATTTTTAGGTTGGTTTATTTCAGTGGGAGCATCAACACAAATGGTTAACAGGTTGGTTAGTCCCATGCGTAAAGTAGTAGCTTACACATACGAATATCAACTTGCAATCTCAGAGGGCTGATAAACTGCCATCAAAAGTGCGTGGTTTTCTTAGCTACTGCACGTTCTACGTGACAATTCTAAATCACGTGTCCATTAACATAATTTAGAAAACATTGTTTAGTCACCTCCATGCTCGAAAACATGCTCGTTAACCAAGTAAGACAGTCTACGGGTTTCTTAGGGTCTCGTGAATGTGCTAAAAACATGTTAAATGCGAGTTTCAATTGGTTTAAATACCGCATAAAAAGTTTAAAAGTTAGAGGTGAATAAAAATGTCAAAACTTTTTATCTGGGGTGCAATTATGTAAGCAGTTCGAGTTTCATGAGTATGTCAAAATATGTCGATAATGTGACCACTTTTATGTAAAAAAAAATGTTTACTTATTCCGTTATGTCTGTCGCATCGTAAAAAGTGTTGAAAACAACAACAACTTGTCGCAATTTCGACATGTCAAATTATTAATTTTTTTTTAAATTCCGGCCATCTTATCATAACTCGAAATGCTTACATAATCGCACCTCTGCTTCAAGAATTGAAAAAAAGTTAAATTGTGTAAAACACAAGAAGTGAATTTTTTTTAAAGAGACAATTTTTGCATCAATAAGTGATGGAAGTGCGAAAAAGAAGAAAATGAGTATTGTCTATACACAATATATTTATTAATGCATTTTACTGTTTAACGTACAATATTATATTAATTTTCGACATTATAATTTAAGTAACCATATTTTACTTTAATTTATAGTATTTTAGGGTATTTTATATAAGTTATACAATATGACACCATCTATACATTTTGACAAGTGATTATTTATTTTCACCAATTTTTTTAAATAAATATTTTTAACACATTAATAAAAACCCTTAATAAATGCTTAAAAACCCTGTGTGCGAAATGAAATAAAAACTCGTAACAATTTTTTTAATTTTTTATTCACCACTAAATTTTTTACTGGTATAGTTAAATATTTAAATCATATTTTTCTTTGACGTTTTGAGCATCATATAACCATAGATAAAAAATTTATTTTTAAGGCTGTGTGCGAATCGGTTAAAAAGTTCAATATTTTAACTGTGGTAGAAATAAAAATTGGTAAACATAAATAAAATAAATGACTAGTAAATTTTTTATCTATGGTTATATGATCCTTAAAATGTCAAAGGAAAATATGATTCACATTTTAAACTGCACCCGCGACCAGTTAAAAATTTTGTGGTGAATAGAAAGTTAAAATTTAAATTTTTTATACGTTTTTATTTCGTTTTATTGTCGACTAAGTCTGTGTGCGAAACGAAATAAAAACGCGTAAAAAGTTAAAATTTTAACTTTTTATTCACCACAAAATTTTTAACTGGTATTGTTAAATATTTTAATCATATTTTCCTTTGACGTTTTGAGCATCATATAACCATAGATAAACAATTTACCCATAAATAAAATTTGGTAAAAATAAATAAAATAAATTACTAGTCAATTTTTCATCTATGGTTATATGATCCTTAAAATGTCAAAGGAAAATATGATTAACTTTTTAAATGCACCCGCGACAAGTTAAAAATTTTGTGGTGAATAAAAAGTTAGAATTTAAATTTTTTATACGTTTTTATTTCGTTTTAGTCTGTGTGCGAAACGAAATAAAAACGCGTAAAAAGTTAAAATTTTAACATTATATTCACCACAAAATTTTTAACTGGTCCCGGGTGCAGTTTAAAATGTTAATCATATTTTCCTTTGACAGTTTAAGGATCATATAACCATAGATAAAAAATTTTCTAAGTCTGTGTGCGAATCGGTTAAAAAGTTAAATATTTTAACTATTTAATTTTTTAACCGATTCGCACACAGACTAAATGTATATTGTGGTGGTAAACCAGAGTCAATGTTTGATTCTCGAGCAATGATTTATATTCGCCTTTCATGGGTTGTTTTTTACGATTGCATTTGATCTACATATTGCTTCGTTCTTAGTAATTGGATCGTAAACTTCATCTGATTTTGCCAAGTAGGTAATAAAACATAAGGAACGTTCCCTTACATTGGGAAAAAATAATACTTCTTTGAAACTTTATTTTTTTGCAGCTTGCTCCATTTATGTGCTCAAAATTTACCATTTCGTGACTGGTAAAAAATTTGTACAATGCCCAGTAATGCATATAACATTTTTAATTGTAAAGTTGAATAAAATAGGCGTGTGCGTTGGTTAACACAAGGAACAATATGAGCTGATCTTTATTCATATGCTGATTGACTAAATTTAATTGTCCTAGATGTTTACTTATAGTAAAAATTTAGGATGCCTTGTGACGTTCCCTAAAAAATTAATACCAAATTTTAGATTAAATTATCCTCTGCAAATCAGCTTAATATTTTGTTCTATGCTCTGGTAAATGTATTATTGCTTAGCACAGTCAACTTGGTTTGTTAGGGATTTAAACGAAGTTGATACTGTTTCATCTTTCATGATGTTTTGAGAACATAAGTGGCAGTCGGTTTGCTGCATTATGACTTTATTTTTGGTTCTCGGTACAAAGCAAAAACACTTGATTGATGTACACCGCCTTCGAATTTTATATACGCTAATCCTTTGTGATCATCCACTTTATTCCACCCAATTTCCTAATACTTACTTGAGGTCAAGACTTAATATAGTTTCCAAGCTAATCACTTAGTTGATGAGAAGACTGTCTTGTAACAATGGGTCAATATTAAAAACTAAGCTATGCCGTGCAGCTTTACCAAACAGAATGATAGCGATTGTGGAATGCTTGGCTTGGTTGAGGCATAGTGATATCCAAGAATGATATTTCAATATATGTGGAAAGTCAAGATGCAATCAGTTCGTTGTGGCGTTGAGTTGTCAATCATTTCATAACGAGATGAATGAGCATTTCAATATCCAGATCATCTGGGTCCTGGTCACTCAGACGTCAAGAGGAATAGCATGGCATACGAACTTAGCCAAGATAATATTATCCAGCTGATTAGGGAAGTTATAGGGAAGCCTATTACGGCACTAAGCAACATCCTCACTGGTGACAAGTTAGTGTAGCCATTGGTGGGCTTGTGGTGCTCTACAGATGTAGTAGATGTAATTTAAGCACACTTGTAGGGATATGAATGAAGAAGTGATGGAGACATTGATTCAGTACCTATGCTCATGTCCGGCTTTGACACAGAGTAGACATACACTCACACTTGGGCAAATATGTATTGGATAACCTTTCAGTTTAGCTTCATCAGGTATTCAGGATGGGTCTAATATGAATAATACTAAAGCATGTTCTTGTGGTGTCACAATGGACCGATCACGGTCTAAGTGGTCGGTAGCATACAATCTAATCTAATCACTAAGTTAAGTCACTGCTTCAATAATTTCCATTTGCGTCAACGTTAACCACATTTTTTAAAGAGGATTTTGGATTATTCTTAGTCCTTTAAAAATTGCTTTACTATCATAAATACAGTTTTTGCCCGAAATTTCGCAAACTCCTTGTATGAGCATGTGTGTTGTCCCTCTAAAGTTTAGAAATAAACTCCTTTAAATGTGAGAAATAAACTCCTTTAAATAAGCATTTGTTGGAAATTGACTAACGAATTTGTAATTAATATAGTCATACCTTTTTTATCCGGAATTTGATATCCCCAATATCCCTTTTTTGGCAAAAAGTTTTTCTTTAGTATTCGTAAAATTTAATCGATTTTAAGCGCACTTTACGGTGGTTAACTTTAACTAGAAATATATATATATATATATATATATATATATATATATATATATATATATATATATATATATATATATATATATATATATATATATATATATATATATATATATATACTTAAAGTTAAAATAGGCGGTACGGGCGGTAGACGAACTTAAAACCAGATACTAAATATTCGAAAAACCACAAAACCTCTAGAAACTTATGAATATTATTATAACCTCTGGGGTGCTATTCTTGGACTAACGCGCAAATTTTCGGTATCTAAAATTTTCGTAACGCTGTTTTTGTAATCGTAAAGGAGAAATCATTAATTGATATTCTTGAAATCATTACGAAACAAATAGACCTCTAATGAAATGGATACAGTATACCAGCAAAATTAATGACGTAAAAACCTATCTAGTGTGTGACAGAGAAAGAAAAAAATATGCGTCCTTGTCTTTAAATTCGAATTTTCGAATTCAAATTCATAGTTTGTCTTTAAATTCGAATTCAAATTCATAGTTTTGATATAAGGAGGCTAGGAGTTTATTGTTAATAATAAAGAATTGTCACATTTCCAAACAAAATAACGATGCCGATAACACGTCATATTAGACAAAAACAAAGGCGATTGATTATTTTTCAATGAATAGACACAAATTGACATTAAATTTTTATTATATCTATTAATTTCATAATTTTATTTCATATTTAGTTGAAAAAACGAAATAAATTTGTAAAAAACGAAACAAAACTTTTATTGATTTGTTTATTTTGAAAATAATTTTTGACTTTTCAAGCCAGTTTTTTTTTTTTATTTGATTTCAAGAAAAAATGGTTACAAATTTATCAAATTATTAAAATAAAATATGCATTACCAAATTTACATTTAACATTATTAATTAATTACCATAAGTTTTAGAAATATAATATAAAATATTTTTGTAAATCAATTACAAAATTTTATTTTTCGAAATGAAATTTGTGTGAGTACAGCGCTTTTTCGGAAATAGGTTTTTAGAGCAGGAAGAATATATAAAAAGACCAGTAAAACTATAAAGAAATTTGCTCCATTTCTTGTTGTTGTTTTCAATGCTAGTTTTGGACGATACTTTATCCATGTTTTTTGTATTCATGTTTATATAAATCCGTGAGAACACAGAATCGTGGTGAATAAAAAATGAAATGGTATATTTTTTGACAATAAAAATTGTTCGATTTTGATATAATTTGAAATTTGTGTTTTTTATGAAAAAAAGTTTGAATTTTTTTTTTTTTTTGTATTTCTTTAATATTTAGAAGTATAAAATTGAATTTTAAATGATTGAATGTAGTTCTTTTGCTTCTTATTTAAAAAACAAAAATGTGAATTTTTCAATGTAAAAAATTGCGATATTTGTTTACATGCATGACAGTTGACGAACTAAATTGATAAAATACGAGGATGCATTTCGAATAATTATTAAAATTTAATTAGTTAATAAACTTAATAATTACCATACAAATTATATTATTGCTTCTTACAAAAAATCTTAATTTTAGGGTCTTTGTCAATGTATTAAAAATATTTAATTAAAAAAGTTGGGGAAAATAAATAATCGGGAGATATTTTTAACAATAAATTTAAAAATGCCGAGTGAATGTTGAATAGTTAAAATTTTGACATCTTTAAGTCAAAGAAAATAACAAAATGAATCGCATCGTTTTAAAGCCATTCAAATTAAATTATTTTTACATATGGCATATGGCTTTTCAAACGTCCGTCGCACTGTTTTAGATTTTAAATTTTTCATTTTTTATTTTGAAAATAACAGAAAATTTTTTTCAGAATCAAATGTTGACAATTAAAACTGATCACAAAAATGAGGTTATGATTTTTTAAATTCATTTGTCAAAATTTATAGACGGTTTTTACCTCGTTAATTTTTTTATAAGTTTTTTGTGGCGAATAAAAAAAATATTTAACTTTAGTGTCAAAGATTTCATTTTTAATGTGTTTTTAATACATTACAAAGATCCTTAGGGTCTCGTCAATGTATTAAAAATATTTAGTTAAAAAAATTGTTGTTCTAAAATTCTCAATAAAATATAGCTTATATACGCCAACTATGATTTTAATTTTATTATTTTATAACTAACCTCAGTAATTTTGTCAAAAATGAGGTTATGATTTTTTAAATTCACTTGTCTATATTTATAGACGGTCTTTACCTCGTTAAACTTTTTATAAATTTTTTGAGGTGATAAAAAAAAATATTTAACTTTAGCTGTCAAAATTTTCATTTTTAACATGTTTTTAACACATTCACAAAGACTCTTTTGAAGAATCGATCAATATTGTGAAATTATTATCATGTTTTATGTATCAATTAATTTTAAAGTGAAGAAATTATTTTTTTTTTCAAAGATTTTATCGTTTTCTTTAATTTCCATATATTATATCTTATTCTTAGGATATTTGTGAATGTGTTAAAAACATTTAAAAAATGAAAATTTTGACAGCTAAAGTTAAATAATTTTTTTTTATTCACCTCAAAAAATCATATAAAAAATTTAGTGAGGTAAAGACCGTCTATAAAGTTTGACAAGTGAATTTAAAAAATCATAACCTCATTATTGGCATAGTCACTGTGGTTAGTTATAAAATAATAAAATTACAATCATAGTTGGCGTATATTAACTATATGTTATTGGGAGTTTTACAACCAAAATAGCATTCCGTCTGAATTAATTTTAATCCAACTTTTTGTTGGTTTTATATTGAAATAAGGGGAAATTTTTCATTCTAATTCTTATTCCTGTTCCTAATAAAATACACATAATATATTTGTTACCGATACATATATATTGTTATCGCATGCGGATTAGATATATATTGTTAATGTTACCAATGCGATTATTTTGTGTATATATTTGTACAATGTATAGCTGTCAAAATTTTAACTATTCAACATTCACTCGGCAAAATTAAATTTTTAGTTAAAATATTTCCCCTCGATTATTTATTTTCCCCAATTTTTTTAACTAAATATTTTTAATCCATTGACAAAGTTAAAATGTTAAAAAAATTAGTTAAACATTTGGGGAAATAAAATTTGTCGAGGTGAAATATTTTTATTTCCAAATTAGTTTTGTTAACTATTTTATTATTTTACTGTTACATCAATCTTAACTAAAATGTGAGGTTAAAATTTTTAACATTATTTGTCAATATTTTTGATGTAGTCCCGTGAAACACAAAGTACATTTTACGACCGAGTATAGGAACTAAACTTGATTTCGGTCGGGAATGTAAGTCTGTTTTTAGACCGATATAAGACGGTCAGAAAACGTGGATGCTTCCAGTCTTCGACCCGACCCAAAATTTAGGTGGATAACGTATCGGTATAAGACCGTCATTAGTAAACTGGATTTAGACACCATTTCAGTTAGTAATAGAACCTATTCAGTGGGTCTAAAAACCTACATTATAAGTCGATAGAAGACCGTCATTAGTGAACTGGATTTAGATGCAATTTCAGTTATTGTTGGAACTCGTTCAGTGGGTCAAAAAACGCACTTTATAAGTCGATAATAAACCGTCATTAGTCAACTGGATTTAGACGCCATTTTAGTTATTGATAGAACCTATATTGCGTGCGTCTAAAAACGCACTTTATAAGTCGATAGAATACCATTATACGTAAGCTAGTTTTGGGATGCTGCATTTTAATCGTTAGTGGAACAATTAAACTAGTGGATCTTAGAACCGATTTCCTATAAATGAAGACATCTATAATGCAAAAGTTATTTAAAAAGTATTATTTATTTATGAATAATTTTACTTCAATTTCACATATACATATAGTAATTAATAAGCGTAAATATACTTATTTTATGTTCTTTTGAGGAACTCTTGAACCGCATGCCTTACATCGTCTGGCGTTATTATGGCCTTTGGATTTCTCCGTTTTAAAACGTCCAAGAGGATTTGCAGGATCGTCTTGAATGATGTAAATCTAGTGGTCAAAAAATAATTGATTTGTAGATGTCGACATATAATTTTTAATTAAAAATACATACCCTGATGTGTTGAAATTTTTAAATTCTCGACAAAAATTAAATACACCTAAATGGAGAAAAATATTAAGTTAAAAAAATTAAGTTATGGAAATCCTCATAAAAGAAATATGAACTTAATTAATATTATACATGATATTTAAAATAACAAATCACGCCTTTACCCAATCCTTTACCCAATCTTTAATTTTTAAAAATTTAAATTTCAGTTTATAAACACTTCACTCCTTTACTTATAAACACTTTAAACACCACAAAAAAATAATTTTTTTTTAACCACAGCGTCTACGCTGTTCTTTCTCTAGAAAGAAGCACGTTAAAAATGATTCTAATAAACGAATTGGCCCGTAATACCACTGAAAATAAAATTATATTTTCGGTACACTGAGACCCATTTGAGAACGTTAAAAACCAGTAATTGTAAGCCAGTCATTTGACCGATAAGTAAATTCCGTTTTCAGTACCGAATCCAGTCTATAAGTGGTTGTAGTTGGCCTCAAATATTTATTTATTTATTTATTTATTTATAATAATTTATGTTTTAAGTTTATATTCAAAACTTTTTCCATAAGTTAGAAGCCGATTACAGTTTATTTTTATTTTAACTAATACTATTATATAATATTTATAAGACCTATAAGTGCATAGCGATAATTTTATAATTTCGTTTTTATGTTATATTAATTTTATTCTCAAAATATTTTTTCCGAAACATATCTGGAGTTTTAGCATTTTTAATCTGGTAAGACAATGAATTCCATATGCTTATTCCTCTCACAAAGAATGAAGAATTCATAAGCCTACAATGATTAAGAGCTGGAGTTAAAAGTTGATTACGGCGGTTTGACGATAAAGTGAGTTTTCCTATTATATAAGTTGGGTCGTTAAACTTCAAAAATTTAAAGATATACAAACAAACGCGAAACTCATACATTTGTTTAAGTGAACATCCTAATATTGAATCGCTGTAATCAGAGATATGGTCAAATTTCCGTAAACAATAAATATATCTGACACAAGAATTGAAAATCATTTGAAGTTCATAAACAAATTTTTGTTTAAGTTGAAATAAGACAATATCACTGTACAAAAAATGAGGTACGATATACGTTTTTACGATTCGAAGTCGAAGGTTAGCATTAAATCCTTTAGTAGTGGCCCACAACATTCTTAGTAAAAAAACAACCCTGCGGCAAACAGCTTCAGTTTGAAGATTCCAGCTCATAGTTTTATCAAAAATGATTCCTAAATTGTTTACAGACTCAGAGAAGCTAATTTCCATGCCAGCAACTTTTATTTTAGGCAAATTTAGAGTACAACGATTAGTAGAGGATATAATTATACTTTGTGTTTTACTACAGTTAATTTTTAATTTATTCCTATTAGACCATTGTATTATTAAATTAATATCGGAATTGACTATTTCAATACAATTGGAGATATCCCTCGGATTACAAAATTTGTAGATTTGCAAATCATCAGCGAAAAGATGGTAACTGCAATGTTGAATGATATTTGTTAAGTCGTTTATATATAGCATGAACAGAAAAGGTCCCAAAACCGATCCTTGTGGGACACCACAGTTAGTAAAACTAGTATTGGATACCTCTAAGTCTATTTTAACAGACTGTGATCTGTTAAAATCAAATACGACTAAAGACAATATTTTATTTTCGATACATCGAGACTGTCATTAGACCGTCCTAGGGAAGAATTTTTACATTTCAGTCGGTTTGTGTTTTACGGGAGTCCATACCGCGTTAAATTTTTTATTTTGTTTTGGTGGTGAATAAATTTATCCGTCAAAATTTTAATTAATTTTGAAAAATAAAATTCATCCATGCGATTTCATTACAATTTCATTACGAAAATGAAATAAGGAACCAAAATACCGTTACGAGAATTTTCGTAAAGTTCTGCTTCAATAATACCATTTTCGTAATACTTTGACACTGATTTGGTACCGAATATGTTCGTAACAGTTTAAGAATAAACCCAATAATAAATCAAAATACTAATAAAGTACACTTAAATACAGGCTACTAACATCTATCAGAATGATTAACCTAAACTTGCCAAAGTTCTTGCTCTTCTTATAAATCATTAGTCTTCTTGCAGATCAAGGTAATATCCTTTAACAATAAAATGAGACACATCTTTAGGTCTAGTATGGGTCAAGAATGGTGATATTTGATGAAAATAAAATAATCTTTCAACAAATCCTACAATAATATGCAATGCACTTAACAATTTTTCGATGTCATATTTTATGCTTCTAAATTTTTTTTTCGCTTGCATGATCCCTCCTCCAAGGGCGTGAAAACTTACATCATAAATTTCCTGCTAAGTCAAATCTTACATTCATTTAATGCCAAAATTATTAAATTCGATGAAAATTATCTAAGCCATGTTTAGTCGACTGTGTCATTTTCTATAAAACAGTAGATCAATAATGATTTTAAATTCAAATAATTTAGTTTGAAGGCATAATTTAATGAAAATTTAACATAATTTAAAACTATTCTAATATCATATACAAACATACACTCACATTCGATATAATTTAAGCCCCGAAGCACTAACTATGTACTAAATTAACATAATATCAGATCCATGCAGATACAAATTTTATAAATAAAAGTTCTAACAAAAGTGTAATGTTTTTATCTCCTATATACTTATGCCTTTATATACATACACATACCAATTAAATATAAAATTTATGCTAATTAAAAGAAATAATAACCCATTTGTGATGAAAAAAATAATGTATTTTTCAATCTATGCTAGGACAAAAGTTCAACCAACTTTAATACAACAAAACGAAATATTTTAAAAGTCAAACCATATACAAAGTGGAAATTACACGAAGAGGAAATCCTAATTTCCCATCGACTCGAAATTTTATTTTTGTTCGTTAATGTACACAATATCATAAATTTCAAGATTTGCTATGTGTGAATTATGATAATTACGGTTTTATTTTTGGATTATGTACCACCGGCTCCCTACATACATAAACCGTGTAAACGAGATTGCGAACTTTTTTTTGTATTTTATTACTCGTAATTAAGTGGTTTGCGCGAAAGATGAATTATTTCGGTAATTTGTATTCCTTCACTGTATATACGATATAATATACTTGGATGTGAATGTGGTGGAATGAACACGGTTGGTTTCAACGGAAGTAATTATAAATAGAAATTATGCCCTCCGTTCGTTATATAGAAAATTTAAAGGAAAAGGAAATATACGGATTTTTTTTTTATGTTGAATATAAAAAAGAATTCTATACACGTTTCAACAATAAAGTCTTATATTGTGTGTATTAAATGGCATATAGGGTTAAAAAAAATTTATACGCCTTTGATTATGTTTATTCATAAAAATCGCGTAAGAGTCCTGATTTCATAGCTGAACATGTAAAAAAAAAACGATTTTTTTAACAACTTGCGGATTACATATATTTTATTCTGTTCGCGCGATTTCTACTATCTCAAACTAATCAATATCCATCAATATACAAATTTATTTTCCCAGCAAAGGATTTTAAAGTAGCGCGCGATATAATAAAATATTCACGATTTCGCATTTACGAATATTTTATTCAAAAGATTTAATTTTAGAAATCGTTAGAACATTAAACATTAAGTTTGTTTTTTATACATTTTAAAATCAACATTTTCGAGATGTTTGTTATTCCTTACGATTAATTTATTATTTAGTCACTGGTAAATTTAGTAAACGAACAACATAATACTAATAAAAACTTTGATCTGCTCACAAAATGTATACAGCCAAAATGGATGAATGAATTTGTTATTAGGACGGAAAATTATTTTGATGCATTAAATTTAAAATTTTAAAACACAAAGTTAATTTGTTCTTTAAGATGGTGTTTCAGGATCTTCTGCATCATCTAGAACTAGCGTTACAATAATTGTTCTAATTTCGTTGAAAATTACCCGGAGCAAACTTCCTTACAAAATGAAACTTCAAAAAGAGATGAAAGTCAAAAAGATGACAAGAAATGTTACATCAATGTGCAAAAGGTCACTATAAATATAGAAACCGAATTACTTTCGTAAAAATTAAGCTTGTGAAGAAACAAAATGGTTACCACGTTTAAAAGAATTCTAAAGGGTAATCAAAATGTTTTAAATTGGATTCAGACAAAATAAAATAAAATAGTTAAAATAAAGTTTAACTTTGTTGAAGAGACCACTTTTTTGCCGTCGTTTTTGTGCAATATGACGTGTATATTCGGACTGTTTTAATCTGTTAATGCAATCATGATTTATTCGCTTTATATTCGAATCAGACACTTCAAAAATTTGTTCCAATACTACTTTTTTAATTATGTCACGTGATCCAAGCGTGCTAAAATTCGTACAAGTATATTAATATCTAATGCAAAAATATCTCTATAGAAAGACCAACTATTCAAAAATTTAAAGGGACAAAGCGCCTCTTTGATCTAGTATTGGTTGTGTACAGATATAGCGTAAAAAAAGAACAAAAAAATATTTTTACTTACACTAATATAGTTAGTTTTTTTGTGTGTATTTTTGCTTTGTTATTTGTTATGTTATCAATACAACTTTGTTGAGGCGGACATGTAGTAGTATCAGTGTACAAAAAAATGAGTTGGTCTTTCTATAGAGACGTTTTTGTCTAATGTATTGAATGTCATGTAGGGTCTTTGTGAATGTGTTAAAAACACGTTCAAAATGAAAATTTTGACAGCTAAAGTTAAATATTTTGTTTTATTCACCTCAACAAATTTATAAAAAATTTAAACAGATAAAGACCGTCTATAAATTTTGACAAGTGAATTTAAAAAATCATAACCTCATTTTTGACAAAATTACTGTGGTTAGTTATAAAATAATAAAATTAAAATTATAGTTGGCGCATATAGCTATATTTTTTGGGAATTTACAACAACGTTAATTTAATACGTACTAAACGTTTGTTATCGATATATATATATATATATATATATATATATATATATATATATATATATATATATATATATATATATATATATATATATATATATATATGTATATATATATATATATATATACATATGTATATATATATATATATATATATATATATATATATATATATATATATATATATATATATATATATATATATATATATATATATTTATATTGTTACCGATAGGATTTAGATATACATATATTGTTACCGATGCGATTCATTTTGTGCATATTATATGTGTAATAGCTAAACCTAGAGCTGTCAAAATTTTAACTATTCAACATTCACACGGCAAATTTAAATTTATTGTTAAAAATATTTCACCCCAATTATTTATTTTCCCCATATGCTTAACACATTAATGAAAACCCTTAATAAATCTGTGTGCGAAAAGAAATAATAACTCGTAAAAAGTTAAAATTTTATTTTTTTATTCACCACAAAATTTTAAAACTGGTAGTTACATATTTTAATCATATTTTCCTTTGAAGTTTGAGCATCATAAAACCATAGACAAAAAATTATTGAATCTGTGTGCGAATCGGTTAAAAAGTTAAATATTTTAACTGTGGTAGAAATAAAATTTGGTAAAAATAAATAAAATAAATGACTAGTAAATTTTTAATCTATGGTTATATGATCCTTGAAATGTCAAAAGAAAATATGAATAACATTTTTGCCTGCACGCGACTTAAATTGTTTTATTTCTATTAAACGAAAAAAAAACTTTATTTATTTTATATAATATTACAATATGCTTTAACACTATTATTTAATTATATATATTTTTATGCAGTTAATCTTTAGATTAACTGTTTTTGATCTCTTTAGAGTCAATCGAATTAAATTTTTGTCTGGTCTCTTTAGAGTCAGAAATTCAACTGTTTTTTATTTAGTTTTCTATTTTAAAGAAAATTATATTTTCTTTAATTTTAATACTCAGCATTTTCCTTATCTTCTAATTCTTAGTTTTAGTTTTAAAATTGTAATTTGTATTATGTGTTTTAATTTGATATTTCCGTTTTAAAACGTTTTACATAATTTGCATTTTTATTAATTTGAAATATTTGAAAATATGATACTTTAGTATAAAATTGTATCATGTGCATTTTTAGGTTCATGGAACTCAATTTCGTTACATGTAACTCTCCCTTCGTTGGCTTGAGAATTCTCCTGAATTCTATTTACTACTTTAATCTTTACATTTTTCTGATTACAATATTTATGAATGATTAATACGATTAAAATTATTACTATTATTATTATTACTATACTTATTGCTGAGTATTCTAAAACTTTATGATATTTTAAAAGTTTGATCTCATCTACATTTTTGTTTGTTTTTAATATTATTTCTTTGAATGTTAATGTATTATTTGTAGATTTGTATTTTAAATTTGGAATTATGTAATTATCTTTTATTTCTTGAATATTGTTGTAAAATGTTTTATTATTTAAATTAATGCTACAGTTATAAAATCTTATAAAATAATTTCCGTTTAATTCAAATTTTCTTTCATCATTACTAGAGGTTAAAGTTAATTTGTTTGCTAATTGTACTATTATACTATTATCATTTATATTATAAATTTCTGTGTTACAATCTTTAATATTTTCACAGTTTTCTCTTAAAATACAATGTTTTAATTTATTTAATTGATGAAACGCTTGGTTTTCATCGTATTTATAATAAATATTATTAACTTCAAATGTTGTGGTAATAGGATAGTTTATTGAATTACAATCATTTACGTTAGATAATGGAATAATAAATTTTTTATTTAATTTTTTCAAGTAAGCAATACTGATGATGGAAATTTTATTTCCGAAATATATTTATGAACAATAAATAATAAAAATAAAAATAAAAATAATTTCACTATAATAAAAACTAAACTACTTGTTTTAATTAATACATCGAAAATATTAATAATAACAATATTTTTGATAAAAACAATTAATTTTTTCATTTTATATGGTATTTTAACCAAAAATATTAATTTATTTGTAGTGGTTTTGGAAAAACCAACTCTTAAATTTCTTAATTTACTTATATCTATTTCATAATCCTTAATTTCTTGATATGTTAACAATGATGGATGTATGATATTTAAATTACTAAAAATTACATTGTCTTGTAAGTTACTTATAATTATGTCAATTTCTTGAATTTTTAACTTAATATTAACTGTTATTAGATTAATTGAATTTAGATTTTCTCTATTTTTTATATAGTTTTTCATAATTTGTCTATCGTCTATAATAGAATTGTACAATTTGTATATAGATTCATTAAGATTATTATTAATTTGTATTTGTTGGTTAACATTTGTTATTATATTTTCATTGTTATTATCAATTAAATTTAAATGTTTGTTAATTGTTTGTCTGTCGTCCTCGTCCATAGTTCCTGATATCCATTTTGTAATTGTACCTAAAAAGTTAACTAGTCCTCTTTTGTGTATGGTATGATGTCCGTCTCTTAAAGTCATTAATCTTTGTAGTAAAAGTTCTAATTTTTCTAGTATTGGTCTAGCGTTTATTTCCGTAAAATTTGATACGATTTCAAATACCGCTTTCTTAAGTTCTAATATCGTC
Source organism: Tipula confusa (assembly GCA_963556175.1). Lineage (NCBI taxonomy): Eukaryota > Metazoa > Arthropoda > Insecta > Diptera > Tipulidae > Tipula > Tipula confusa. Next base: position 203,220,563 of record OY744475.1, read on the forward strand.
ATTTCTAATGGGTTTAAGTCTATTAAATGTAGTGAATAGTTGTACGTCTTGGGGATTAAAATTTCATTCTCCCTAAAAATGGTGTATCCTATATTAGTTTCTATTTTCTCGACTAACAGTTGATTGTGTACTGGTACTACTAAGGTCATTGTCAACATGAGCATTGTTAGTGTCGTCATTGTCTGTAAATTTTAATGGTCTCTTAATGTTTGAAGGATGTATTTTTGTAAGGTTATGTTTTCTAAATTTAGGTTGTTCTTTATGTCTCAGAGATTTATAATTTTTTATGTATCCTTGTTCCCTAGTTTCCTCATAACTTTCCCTATTTTCGTTATGTTTCTGTAATCTTTTATTTTGAGCTGATATTAAATTGTTATAAATTTCTTCTCTATTTAAAATAACTTCTTCCGCTTTTAATGGGCTACATTTAATGGTGCTATGATATTGATTGTTATAGCTCTTGATGGCTTCTAACATTTGAATTCTTACTGGATTATTGTATTCTAAATTGAGGATTCGTAATTTTTCAGTTATGGTGTTATTTAACCTTTCTACATCTGCGTTTCCAGTATGGCTATTTGGTTTCGCTAAATGTAATTCTATTTGTTCCTGACGCAAAAATTCTTTAATATTGACATGTTTGAACTCATTGTCAGCTATTAATTTTAAAGGTTTTTTATGGTTAAAATACATTTTGAGTTTTTCTATAATCTCAACGTGTGTTCGGTTTTCTAACGGGTATGCTGTCGCAAATTTAGTAAATTTATCTATAAACATCATAAAAGGTTGTTTTCGATTTATATAAGTATCTACATGTATAATTTGATTTTTATCAAAAGGTATTTCAGTTTTTTCGAATTTAGGTTTTATGGGATTTCTATCATATTTTGCCCTGTTACAGATATCACAATTGTTAGTGATTTTGTTAATTATTAATTTAATATTTTTATTATAGATTTTAAACTTAAGGTTTTCGTATAGTGAGATAATTCCAGGATGTTGTTGTTCCTTATGATGAATCGAAGTGATTTTGATTAGTTCGTCTTCTGATTCAACATCTTGGGCGAAATGGGTACATTTGATAAATTTAATAGTTGGGAATTCCTCTACTAAAATTTGTTGAATTCTATAAAATTCTCTGTCCGAAATTTGTGTGTGAATAGCCACCCTTGATCCTGTTAGGTATGTTTTTAGTTTACTAACTATTTCATCTTTTGTTAGGTATGGATTAATATAAATTCTTCTATTTCCTAAAATGTGTTCTAGTTCGTTGGTAAAATTTTCAGTAAGTATAATTTGAATTTTGAATCTATTTACGATTGTTTCTAACATGGTTATATTATCATTTTGTTCTTCTATTTGTGAATGTATAGTTGGATGTATTGATATATTGCTTGAATTTTCATTTTCGTCTAATTCTTCATTATTAATTTCATTTAATATCGAAGGACTTCTCCCTTCGTTTGATTGATCTATACCGAATAATATATTGAATTCACAAGATTCATTAATATGATTAATCTCATTAGTTTCGGTATTTAACCGACTTAGAAAATCTGCAATTTTATTTTCCTTTCCTTTTAAATATTCAATTTTTATGTTATACTCTCCTAATGAGAGGATCCATCGTTGAAGACGTGGATTTAGATCCTTACCTAGATACTTCGTATGCATCCATTTAATCGCTTGATGATCAGTTTTAAGTTCAAAAGGTTTAAGGTAAATATAGGGCCTAAAATATTTGACTGCCCATACAACGGCTAACAATTCTTTTTCCGTTGTGCTATATCTTATCTCGTGTTCATTAAGGGTTCTGCTAGCGAATGCAATCGGGTGGTTATCTTGTAGTAACACAGCTCCAATGGCATACTGACTTGCATCCGTATTTAATGTGAATAATTTATTATAATCAGGATATTTAAGAATTGGATGTGTGGTGAGTACTGTTTTTAACTGCTCAAATGCATTTACATAAGTAGGGTCTAGTTTGTTAATTTTTGCATTTTTCTTTAAGTATTTTGTAATAGGTTGTGCTATTTTGGCATAGTCTTTTATAAATTTTCTATAATAGCCTGTAACGCCTAAGAATGACTTAATTTGCTTCTGAGTTTCCGGTAACTTTAAATTTCTTATATCGTTGACTTTTTTTAAATTAGGTTTTACCCCTTCTGGTGTCAATACATGGCCCAGATATTCCGTCTCTTTGCAGAAGAAATTGCATTTATCTATTTGGATTTTAAGTCTTGCTTCACGCAATCTATTAAATATTTTTGTTATACTGTTAATGTGTTCTTCTAAAGATGTACTGAAAATCAGTATATCATCTAAGTAGACAACACAGATTTTGTTAATGAAATCTCTTAAAACAGAATTCATTAATCTTTGAAACGTGGCGGGTGCATTTTTCAACCCGAAAGGCATCCTAATATATTCATAATGACCAAATGGAGTGGAAAAAGCTGTTTTGTTTTGATCTTCTTTATTTACTAGTATTTGGTGGAACCCTTTAGCCAAATCTAATGTGGTAAAATATTGGGCTCTTCCTAGTTTATCAAGAATGCTATCTATATTAGGGATTGGAAATTTGTCATCAATAGAGATTTCGTTCAGTTTGCGATAATCAATGACAATTCTCCATTTTTTCACATTAGAATTATCCAATTTTTTTGGAACAATCCACAACGGTGAATTATAAGGTGAATTCGATTCCCGTATAATTCCTTGTTTCAACATATCCCCTATTTGTTTCTCTATTTCTTCTTCGTGTACTTTGGGATATCGATATAATTTACTATAAATTGGATTATCGTGTTTTAGTTTGATTCCATGAGTTATCTCATGTGTAAAGGTCAAATTTTCACCTTCATTATAAAATAGATCTTTATGTTTTGATAGTAAATATTTTAAGTTTTCTTTTTCTTCAATGTTTAAATGTATTTGATTTATTCTTTTAAAAATCTCTTCCTTAGAATTAGTGGTAGGTACAAGGTGATTTACTTCGGTAAGCTCACTTGGATAACCATAACCAACATTTACGAAAGGAATTGTATGTTTATTAAAAATTTTTATATTTTCATTTTTCATGTCAATGACAACTTCAAAAGGTTTTAGAAAGTTTATGCCTATTATAGCATCGTATTTTCCACTCTTTAGAGGGAAAATTTTCCATTCTAAAGTTCCTTGTTTAATTAACTCATTTGGGATGGATGTTACCATTTTTTCTTTGACGTAATTCGGTCCTCCCAATGAATTATACATGATAGGTTTTTCAAGTTTAGTTATTTTAAAATTTAAAACGTTAGGTTTGATTAAGCTAGTATCCGAACCAGTATCTATTAGACAATTTATAGTTCGATTACCGAAAGTTAGCTTTATTATGGGTAATTGATTGTTTGAGGCGTTTCGATAAAATTTACCTCTTGATTGAGCTTAGAATCGCTAGTAATATTTTCGACTTCCATTGGCTCATGTTGTTGATTAACGTGATTATTTCTATTATTATCAGGATATCTATTCTGTCCTGAGTTAAATCTAAACTGTCCTGATCTGTTATTGTTTATGTTCTGTCTACTATTGTACTGATTATTATAATTATTTTTGTTATTATTGTTATAGTTATTATTATAGTTATTATAATTATTAGAATTACTAAAATTACGATTTCGGTCGTTATAGTGAATAACTTTTTGTGAATTATGGAAATTACTGTTCTTAGTCTTAAAATTTAAGTTATTATTACTAGAATGTTTATGATTAAAGATTTGTTTACTAACTCTATTGATCCTATATTCATTTTTTATGATTTCCTCGGATAGGTAAATTTCTGATTGACAAAGTAAATTGTCTAATTCAAAAAGTGTTCTATTTTCTGAAATTTGTAATTGTGCTAAAGGCACTAATTTTGTTTTTAAAATTTGGGTTAATTCTTGATCAATAGAATTATACGTGAACATATCTTTATCGTCAAAATCACAGACTTCGCCGCATTCTGACTTTATTTTTGTTAATTTATTAAATAAATCTTTGAGATTGTATACCTTGATATCCTTTGCTTGGAACAGCAACTGGTGAATTGTATATTTGGGTCTAAACTTCGCTTTTAGTTGGTAGACGACGTTGGTCCAGGTTCGCAAATGGTCCGGTATTTCCATTATTACCCCTCTAGCACTGCCAATGATTTTATTATTTATCACTTTTCTTAAGCAATATTGCTTAAGTTCACTATTATTATCACAACATAGAGTTTCTACATCTTCTACTGTTTTAAGGAACGACTTAAGTTTATAAGAATCCTCACCAGAAAATGGTGGGATGTCACTAAAATTACGTATTATTTGATCTGGCGTTAAGTTAAATTTAGTTACTTTTACACTTTGCACTTTTCGTTCTTGTTCTATAATTTTTTGGCTTAGACATTGAATTTGGTCAATTAGTTTTTTCTGAATTATTTGTTGTTGCATTAATTCGTCTTTTAATTCTTGGACTTCCATTTTTCTTTTCTTTATCAACAACTTTTTTTTTTTTTTTTTCACAAATTAACTTAAGATCAAATATATTTTTACTTTTTACTTCTTCTCCTTTAATAAATTACTTTTTACTTTATTTGGTATTTTACTTGATACCACTTATTTACTAATTATTTTAATAAACTATTATAATCTTCTATTTATATAATGTTAAGTTTTGTGTCTTCGGAAAACAATGTTGAGTATTTCCTTTGTTACCACTTTCACTATGTAGGTTTTTTTTTATCACTGGATTCTTTTCTTTAGAAAAGCAATCCTATCAACTGCGCCACTTAAATTGTTTTATTTCTATTAAACGAAAAAAAAACTTTATTTATTTTATATAATATTACAATATGCTTTAACACTATTATTTAATTATATATATTTTTATGCAGTTAATCTTTAGATTAACTGTTTTTGATCTCTTTAGAGTCAATCGAATTAAATTTTTGTCTGGTCTCTTTAGAGTCAGAAATTCAACTGTTTTTTATTTAGTTTTCTATTTTAAAGAAAATTATATTTTCTTTAATTTTAATACTCAGCATTTTCCTTATCTTCTAATTCTTAGTTTTAGTTTTAAAATTGTAATTTGTATTATGTGTTTTAATTTGATATTTCCGTTTTAAAACGTTTTACATAATTTGCATTTTTATTAATTTGAAATATTTGAAAATATGATACTTTAGTATAAAATTGTATCATGTGCATTTTTAGGTTCATGGAACTCAATTTCGTTACATGTAACTCGCGCGACCAGTTAATAATTTTGTGGTGAATAAAAAGAAATTTTTTTTAACTTTTTATACATTTTTATTTCGTTTCGCACACATACTAAGTCTGTGTGCGAAACGACGTAAAAATGCGTAAAAAGTTAAAATTTTAACTTTTTATTCACCACAAAATTTTTAACTGGTCACGGTGTAGTTAAAAACTTTAATCATATTTTCCTTTGACGTTTGAGCATCATATAACCATAGATAAAAAATTTACTAGTATTTTTTTTACCTATTTTTATCTATTTTTATTTCTACCACAGTTATTAAATATTTAATATTAAATCCGAACTTTTTATCCGATTCGCATACAGCTAAGGGTCGTTGTCCAATGTATTAAAAATATTTAGTTAAACAAATTGAGGAAATTAAATAATCGAGGGGAAATATTTTTAACTACAAATTTAATTTTGCCGAGTGAATGTTTACTAGTATGTATGCGGATGTAAAATGTAAAAAACATCTGCATACTAACCAACCAAATCATCACATGTAAATAACCATGTGACTAGCTTCACCAATCAAAATAAAGTTAAAACGGAGATAAAAATGTTTTGAATTTGGTTTTAAATAAAATACGGAGATGTTTGTCCCCATACGTGTGGTTTGATTGGTAAAGCTAGTCACATGGTTTATTTGTGTTGCTTTGGTTGGTTAGTATGCGGATGTTTTTTATATTTTACATCCGCATACGTACTTGCGGCTTAATAGTTAACATTTTGACAGCTATACATCGTACAAATCTATACACAAAATAACCGCATCGAAAACAATATATATCTAATTCGCATGCGGTAACAATATATATGTATCGGTAACAAACATTTTATGCGTATTTTATTTATGAGAATTAGGGTCTTTGTCAATATATATAAAATATTTAGTTAAACAAATTGGAGAAAATAAATCATCGAGGGGAAATATTTTTAACTAAAGGTCTTTATGAATGTGTTAAAAACATGTTAAAATGAAAATTTTGACAGCTAAAGTTAAATATTTTTTTTTATGCACTTAAAAAATTTATAAAAAATTTTGTGAGGTAAAGACCGTCTATAACTTTTGACAAGTGAATTTATAAAATTATAACCTCTTTTTTGACAAAATTATCTGTGTACGAGGTTTAGCTGACAAAATTTTAACTATTCAACATTCACTCTGCAAATTTAAATTTATTGTTAAAAATAATTCCCCTCGATTATTTATTTTCCCCAAATTTTTTAACTAAATATTTTTAATACATTGATAAAGACCCTAAAATGAGGAAACGTCTAACAAACTGTGTTCATGCCAAATTCAACCAAATCATTTTCCTGTACTTTTCGTAAACACGCGTTACACTCTCATTGATCATTGTCCATAAAAACACGACGTTCTGCAGTCGTTACGAATTTTATGGATCCCAAGAACAACCGATTTTATCAACTTCATCTTGGCAGACTATTTCAGTCAGTGCTGATACTGAATACTAAGATACTTAGTATTCTTTAAAATTTTCTTTTGTTTAAATTTAACATGTGACGCTGATTTAAAATCGTATAATGTTCTTTCTTGCATCCTACAATATAGTAATCTTAGTTTTTTGGAGATATTTAGTGATAATAACAAATTATATCATTGTGGTATCGATAGACTAATGCAAACACCATTTCAGATATAAACTAACTCCTCCTAGATGGAAAACAATATTTAAGCATTGTTTTTACAAAATAATTTACCAAAATATTAAACTAACATTTTTTTGCCCCCATATACACTTAGTCGCCCGATGGTGAAACACAGCCGAGCACCGAAGTCGATTTATTTATTTCAACCGAAAAAATTATGGTACTAAACACGGATCTGAAAGAAATCATGATGGATCATGCACTACGAACAATTTCGTATATAGCCGATATTGGTGATCTCGTAGTATTAATGGCCCGACGACGTTTTGTCCCGTCGGAAATGGATGATACGGGCGCCAAACCAAATCGTACACCAAAAATGATATGTCACGTATTCGAAAGTGAAGAGGCTCAATTTATTGCTCAATCAATTGGACAAGCGTTCCAAGTGGCTTATATGGAATTTCTGAAAGCGAACGGAATTGAAGATCATAGTTTTGTAAAAGAAATGGATTATCAAGAGGTATTGAATAGTCAAGAAATTTTTGGTGATGAATTAGAAATTTTCGCAAAAAAAGAACTACAAAAAGAGGTGGTGGTGCCGAAAGCAAAAGGTGAAATTTTAGGTGTTGTTATAGTTGAATCGGGATGGGGTTCAATGTTACCGACCGTTGTAATAGCAAATTTATTATCGTCGGGTGCGGCAGCACGTTGCGGCCAGCTTAACATAGGCGATCAAATTATAGCAATAAATGGCTTGAGCTTAGTTGGTTTACCATTATCAACTTGTCAAACTTATATTAAAAATACTAAAAATCAAACAGTGGTTAAATTCACCGTTGTGCCGTGTGCTCCCGTGGTTGAGGTGAAAATAAAACGGCCAAATACTAAATATCAATTAGGTTTTAGTGTACAAAATGGTGTGGTAAGTAAAGAGATTTGTTTTTATAGATTAGTTGAACGATGAGACTGTAAATATATTTTTCTTACAGATTTGTAGCCTTTTACGGGGTGGCATTGCAGAACGTGGTGGAGTACGAGTTGGACATAGAATAATCGAAATAAATAATCAAAGTGTGGTGGCGGTACCGCATGAGAAAATAGTTAACTTACTCGCAACATCGGTGGGAGAGGTATGTTATTATATTTTCATAAATTTTAAGATTAGACCTAAGTCTATGTATATCCAGTTTTGGCATTTCCTTTTAATAATTTTATGTTGGGAAAATCGATTGGGGTCGCCATTGCAGGTTGGTTTTTGGCCTCCGATTTTTAAAAGTTCGATGTGATGGGGCTTTTCGACGTGACCCAGCTATCTAATTCGGTTAGATTTGATTTGAGAAATTCGATAGTAATCTCCGAGGGAGTTCTAATTTTTCTCATGAGTTTTTATAGGACTAGAGACCTATAAAGAATTATGCAGTCGTTAAGAGTTCAACTTTCACTTCCGTAGGTTATGTTGCATGCTGATTTTGTACTTTCATCATTGCTCGAAGATCGTTCTGATTGTAAAGATTTAATCACTGATTGAACGGTTGGGGCAAGTACAACATTACTAACTACAGGGTGGCTGAGACCAAATGTTACTGACTTCACTCTGCTGTCATTTGTGTAGTTGTCATTTTCGCGCGTCAATTTTTTGACAGATTGAACTTTGGTTAGTTGTTTACATGTGGTCAACAAATAATTGTTCTAAATTAATATCTTAATAAAAAAATCGTAATGGAATTCAAACGTAATAGTGTAATTGCACTGTATTTGGGTGGAAATTCACAAACAGCAATAGTTCATCAGCTCCAGCATTTGAATGTGAATAAAAGGTTTGTGTATCGAACCATAACTCGATACAACGAAACTGGTAGCATCGCCAAACGCAACAGAGGCGGTCCTAAAAAGACAGCAACATAAAAAGTAATGATAAGAAAGGTGAAGAAACGAATCAATTAGCCGCACGTCTACATGTTTCACGATACAGCATTCAAACCATATTGAAAAATGAACTACACTTGAAGCCCTACAAAAAGTTCAAGATCTTACGAAGGCACAAAAAAAAGTTGGGCTTGAAAGAACACGAGCATTGAAGGCCTTATCCGAACGTGATGAGATTCCAAAAATTGACTTTTCTGATGAGAAAATTTTCACCATTCGAGAGTTTGTGAATAAACAAAATGATCGTTCATTTTCAACATATTCCACGAAATTTCAATAAAAAAAAAAATCAAAATTAAAAAAATTACAGTGTATTAATTTGGTAACACTTGGTCTCAGCCACCCTGTACATACTTTGTTTGCAGTATTTAAGCGAGCTGTATCGCGGTAATTTTTTGATCCCAGATTGCGATAATTAGTTCGTAGAGCTGATCTTGCAAGTGTTGTTTTTCCGTTTTTAACAATGTCTACGGGGATCTCATCGAGACCCAGCGCTTTTCCTTCTTTAAGCTACCGCCAGCTGCCTCTATCATTTCTATTGTGAGGCCTCTATCAATTACTTCTATCATTCCTATTTAGTAAAAATTTTAATAGAAAGATTGCCATACCGGGAGACCATCAGTTTCATTTGTTTCACTATTCCCGTCTCGGGTGGCAGTGGATCTAGGATGAAAATCTTTAGTAAGATTTTGGGTGTTCGCAAAGCAATCTCTAAAGTTTTAATTCAAATTTAAATGCACTGCTTGTCTATTAAATGTTGATGACAGTTTGCACTTATAGTGTGTTTTTGAGATTACAAATTAATGGCTTATGTTTCGCCAGAAACTAAAATTGTGCTAAAAAAATTATGACTCCATAAATAAATATTAAGAAAAAATTGAACTCTAATCTATTAAATAAGAAATTTTTTTATTTTTTTATATTCTTCCAAAACAGATATTAATGAAAACAATGCCAACATCAATGTTCCGTCTATTAACAGGACAAGAAAATCCAATTTATATTTAAATATTACCAACCTAAAAAAAAAAACAAATTAACAAATAGTATAAGTACATTAAAATCTAATATAAATTCATTAATTATTGCTTAATATAATAAACAAAAAAATAATTCAAATAAAATAAATTATAAAAATGCTTTGAAGAGCACCGTTAATATAAAAATAAAAAGTCAAGCATAATAAACTAAAGCTAAAACTTGAAACTAATTACAAAATTACACAAAACAAAAAGTTTGCAACACAAAAAAAAAAAAGTTTCAATAGACACATATCAAGACCTTTTATTCATTTATTATTTAATTTGTTTTAATTTTTTTTTAAAAATTTTCTTTTTTGTTTTTGTTTTGTAAAATGTGAAAAGTATTACCATAAAATTTACTTTTTTTTTACTCTGTATCATAAAGTAGGAAAAACCCACAAATTGTATGGTTATAATTTTTGGTGTATAACATTTTGACACTTGATGTTGAAGTTGAGGATAAAACTGTGGTAGTTGTGTTAAACATGATCACATGATGATGATAAGGTAGGAAAATGTGAAAAATCACTTTAATTTAATTATGTTCGTTGAACTTTTAATTTTTATTTTGCTTTTAAACAAACTTGATTTGGATTTAATTTATTTCAATGAAAACAAAAAATTTGTTTTCATTTGTTTTAATTTGTTTGCATATTGATTATAAGTACTGTCGAAAGTAATGGTTAAGTACTGTAATATAATTTAAAAAAAATCTGATATTACTGATATTGCTTGAAATCTTCAAAAAACCAAGAATCACGATATACATTTTTTTTACATTTGTCACTTTACTTTATGTCGAAGCCATAAAGTTTCCCCCTTAGAGTACTGAAAATATTACACCAAGTTCGGGTAACTTTGCAGCTAGTTATATTCTTTTATAATATTCTCTTTTATCTTTTTTATAGAATTTTGTGCCCTCAAAGGACCAGGAAGAACTCGGACTCAATATCGCCGTCAGAATCTTTATTTCACTATCATTGTGGTATGATCACAAATATTATTATCCCAAAATGATTATCCCAAAATGATCACAAATTTTATTGTTTTATTGTTTTTTTTTTTATTTATTTTTTTTTATTTTTAATTAATTTAATTCGAAATTAATATAATTTTATTCACCAAGTTAAAAATAAACTTTCGGACTATACATAGCCGATATTCTTTTCATATTATATATATTTTACAATTTAATTTTTAATTAAACATTTCTCAATTTAATTTAATTTTGATTTTTGCTTTTTCTTTATAATTTTTTTTCAACTGTCCCCTTTCTAAGCCATTACCGTGCTTTATATACCCAAAAAAATCACCATTTTTTTTCTCTCTCTCTACTTGTTTTTACTTGTCTACACTACCAAATACTGCATAAACAAGTAACTATGCTATATTTGGTAGTATAGACAAGTTTATATAAATTTATATTGTACGTTTATAGTATACAACACACGACGAGAAAACAATCGTTACAACACAGATTGGTTTGTATAATGAACTCATAGACAAACAAAGCTGAAGATAAATCCTGCTCATCAAACCTTGATATCCTTTGCATGAAAAATGCCTAGTAGTTTCCCATCTGGACTCTCAACATCATAGTTCACCATACCAATTTTCTTCCTAATAATGGCTGGTTTGAATTTTGGAGCAAACTTTGCATTGAAATTTTTACTTGCATCACTTTGTGGATGTTCACGAACATATACTGCCTGCCCAGGGTGACAACTAATAATTCGAGTCCATAATTGTGAGCATATTTCTTAAATGCTAATGATAAATTATGTCGGACCTCACTATGTAATGTTTGTAAACGTTCAGGTAGCGCGTCAATTAAAACTTCATTCTCGTTTAGACAGTTAAGCTCTCGAAGTAATTTATACTCATCAGCATGACCAATTCGATGATATCCAAATAACATAAAATGTGGAGAATACTTAGCAGACTCATGGATTGAATGACGTATAGCTGCAGATATTGCTCCTAGATTTACATCCCAATTTCGATGATCAGATTTAATATAAGCTCGTATGGAAGCAATTATAGTTCTGTTTACACGTTCCGAGGCGTTGGATTGTGGTGAATAAATGGCAGTCCGTAAATGTTGTACTCCGAATTCTTGAAGAAGACAAACTGTACTCCGTTATCCGAATGTATTTGTTCTGGTACACCATAGACGAAAAATACTTCGTCTCGAAGATATTCTACTATTTTACTCGCGTTCCCTTTAGTAAGAGTTTTTAATAACACAAATTTTGTTAATTGATCTAATACTATTAAAATTATTGTTTTGCCACTTTTAGAGCGAGGATAAGGTCCCAATAAATCAATATAAATTTTTTAAAATGGCCTTATCGACACTTTTGTTGGATTAATCGGTGGTTTTAAAATTTGATTCGGAGCTTTTGTAGTGTTACATATTTCACACGATTTAACATAATTTTGAACTTCAGTTCGAATTCCAGGCCAAAAATATAGTCTTCGTAAGCGTTCTAGAGTCTTTTTAATTCCACAATGAGACGCAGTAGGAACATCGTGTTCTTTCTCTATCAATGAGCGTGATAGTTCTTTTGGCACCCAAAGCTTCCATACGGGAATATCTGTAAGTGTAACATCACGTTTTGGTTCAAAACGAATGTAAACTCGATCATCATGCACTTTGTGATTAGGAAAACGGTTTGGTGAGGTCTCAATTTTTCTCATCAGCACAATATAATCGTCTTCACCAAAATATTTTGAATTTAAGTCAATCGTGTCAACTAGTAATGGAATGTTTTTTAGTAATTCGGAGATTTCATCACAATGAACACGCGAAAGGGTATCTGGAACTACATTGAATGAGCCCTTTTGATGTTCGATCACAAAATCATATGCCTGGAGTTTCAAACTCCAGCGAGCGAGTCTTCCGCTTAGGTCTTTTTGTTGCATGAGCCATTTTAAACTGGAATGGTCAGTGATCACCGTGAACCGATAACCTTCTATATAAGGACGAAATTTTTTTATGCTGATTATTGCTGCTAAACATTTCAATTCTGTGATTGTGTAGTTTTTCTGAGCACTATTGAGTTTTTGAGAAACGTATGCGATTGGTCTTTCATCATTATTTTCACTTGTTTGGTATAAAACTCCACCTACTCCTTCCGTGCTAGCATCACATCGTATAAAAAATGGTTTGGTGAAATCTGGATTTATTAAAACCGGAGCCGATGTAAGGAGTAATTTTAATTTTTCAAAAGCAATCTCAGCTTCATAATTCCAATAAAATTTAGAACCGTTTTTCAGTAAATTCGTAATTGGAGCTGTTACTTCCGCATAGTTGAAAATAAATCTTCTGTACCAGCCTGCCATACCCAATAATCGCCTTATTTGTTTCACGGACTTAGGAACAGGAAAACTACAGATAGCTTCTACCTTGGCTGGGTCGGTTCTTAATCCACCTTCACCTACAAGGAAACCTAAATATTTAATTTCTCTCATTACGAACTTACTTTTATTTATATTTATGGTCAAACCAGCTTTTCTTAGCAATCCCGCAATAGTAGTAAGCAACTCAAAGTGTTCCTCTAATCTTGCGGATACTACTAAGAGGTCATCTAAATAGACAAATACTCTATCATGAAACTGATGAGGTATTACCTTATCCATAAGTCTTGACATAGTTTGGGGTGCATTGCACAGCCCAAAAGGCATAACCGTGAATTGATATATTGGTCTTCCTGCAACGGTGAAAGCAGTTTTGTCTCTTGATCCTTTAGCCAGAGGTACCCCCCAGTAAAGGTGCCGGTCAAAAGAAAAAAAAACAAGCATGTGCGTCCATACACACGGATGTGGTAGTCTACGTTACACTGGCTTAAATAATTGTCAAATGTTGATAGTTTTACTTTAATCCACAAATGTCCGCTTAACTCCTCCACTATTGGAACTGTTTCTAATCGAATTAGTTCGATATAAAATGGTTTTACTACAGCGGCATCTTGTAGATAACGTTTCAATAGTCTTGGACGCATATTAAATATGCATATGCGTCTTTTCATCATTCGAAATAGAAATCCTTTGCAACCCTGTCTTGCTAGGAGAGTTATCCGAAGTTTTTCTTCTGCATTGTTTTTTTTTATATTTTTTTGCGTTTATTCGCAATCAAACTTTGGTGAAAACTTGCAGTAAAATCACTTTTAAAGATAACAATTGTTATTATTGCAGTAAGCAGGTTGCGCTGCATAAATATGTTTTTGTTAGATGGCCGGAAATATTAAAACAGTAAATAGGAAAGCGATTCCTAAAGCTAAATTTTCCTAAAAGAGACAGAGCTGACATAAAACATTTCCTTTTTTCCCTTTTTTCCTATTCCCCAAAAAAAAAACCAGAATCAAGCAATTTTAGTTCCTTTTGAATATGTTGAAAGACATGAAACCAATTATTAATAGTTTTATCACTTAATAAAAATGTTTAAGCCAAATAAGAACTAGTTAAAACTAAGACAAACATATTGGGTCAGTATCTAGTTCATATCTCCGTCCACTCAAAAAAAAAAAAAAAAATCATAACTCCATCAAATTATAATAGCCAAAAAGGTTTCTATCAATATTATTTCGATTAAACAACTTCAGACCATAAACTTTAATAACACATAAAACAATATATTTAAAATAAAAAATAAAAAATTCTGAATATTTTAAATAAAATAAAAATTAATTACAAAGTTTTAATTTAAAAAGCAAACCGATAAAAAAAATAATTTATGAAATCTAAGTGCCTGACTATATAAATAAAATAAAATGAAAAAATATATAGAGACACGACGGAGAATTATGGAACTTATTATATAATGAAAATGTGAAGGAAAAATAATGAAAAATAATGAAAAATTACTAAAATATGATTTAAATAGTCAGACACACTTATTAATAATATGTGGGTGCCTCAATGAAAAAAAAAAAAAACAATATATTAAAATTAAAATTTGAAATTAAAAAAATAATTAACAATTAGAAATAAATTAATTTTTAGAGCTCGAATTAAATGAAAATGATAAGAAAAATCAAAAAAAAAAAAAAAAATATTTTTTTAAAACAAAATAAAAATACAAATTAACATTTTAAGAATTATAATATAAAATAAATAAACATATTTATATTTTGCAATATTTATGCACAATTTAAAAATTCAGGCTTATTTATCCACCCTTTACAAATAATTTCTACTCAGTTTACAGTACTTTTTTGCGCGTTCACTGGTTAAATTTAACTGTGTTGCTGCCTTTCTTTAATCGATCACGTTTATATAGGGTTTTCAAATTAAATGAAACCCTTTGTAAATCAAGTAGGTGCGCCATCAGATTGAAAGTCGGCTGAGCTCTTCTTTTTGATATTATTATTCTAGAACCCCAAAAAAATATTTTTGTAATATCAAATTCTACATAGAATGGAAGTATGGTATTAATAAGTTTCCTCTTATTTTTTATAACATAATTTCCAGATTAGACATTAAGGAGCCGATTGAAAAATTCCAGAGCCACATCTTGTTTCTTACGCCTCACTTCCCGATGTTAAATACAATAAAAAATTGTTTTCTAAATCTAGTCCAAGTGATCACACTAAAGTTAAAACTAAAGTTCAGATAATTTTCCATTTTTCGCAAAGTGGGTGAACTCATCTGGAATCCAGTGTGCGCGTTTATTATAATTTAGAAATAAAATTTTGTGGGTTTCAATTTATGTTTCATTTAATTTAAAAAAGGTTTCATTTAATCTACCAGTATACTTTTTGTATCTTTCTTTGAGTTTGATTTGTTTTAATTCACTATTTATTTATCGAACATTCGAATTCAAAAACACCATCGCAGCCGACGTTGGTAATTATTGTCACAATACTATAATATAAAAAAAAAAATTATTTAAGTAATATTAATTTAATTAATTAAGAAATTATAAATAAAAATTAAATTGATTTTTTTATTAATTGTTTTAATTTAATTTTCTCCATCTTATATAATTTTTTGTGAGATTAATTAAATAATATTAATTAACTAGAGATAATTATATACCATATATATATATACTAAATAATTATTGTTCTAGCTTTAGCTTGAGACTTAAGTATTAAAATTTAAATTTAAAACAACAAAATAATAATATTAACATTAATATAATACACACACACAATCTAAAAATAAAATACTAAATTAAATTTAAAAATTATAAATTCACACGTGACTTTTGAACTGAAACTTAATTACCATTGTTTTTTTTTTTTTTAGTAATTAGTGTACATTATATATTTATAATAATTATTTTTTAATACTATAACATCCGATGTCTGATAAAGTGGTTACACCAATTTTATGCCTAATTCTCATTAATTTAATTATTTTCAGTCTTAATTAAAGTTGTGAAAATTTTTAAAAACTTTATATAATTAGTAAAAAACTATTCTGGTAGACGAATTATTTGTGCTGTTAAAAGTGGAATTGCTTCAATGTTATATTTGTGTTACTGATTTTTGTTTGTTAGTTCTCTCCTAGAGTTATTAGCACCTTCTGTGCTCGAAAACTCTTGGTTTAATGGTCTCTGGTTCCCTCATATTGTTTCGGTAGGTTCGGTTTGCTAGAAACCCTGCAGTGGAAGCCATTCAAATAAGTCCACTTTACCTCTTATTCATAATCTTAAATTCTTCTCCTGTTACTTTGTTAAAAGAAAACTAAAAATGGACCATCGTAGGCGGCTGTAAGCAAAATCATTGTAATGCATATCATCACATCTTGTCAGCGATTTAGTTTATTAACAATGACTTTAAATCGTGATGCCATCTCTCTCTAATAAACCGTTTGCTCCTGAATGGTTTGCAGTTGTTCTTATTTGAACTCAAACAATCTCCCCAACTTAATAAATAGCGAGGATCGAAATAGTTGACATTTATTTGTGGTAATATTGCGCGGTGCTTCGAATCGGCCAGTCCAATTTTTGAAAATGGCTATTTGAAGGGACATATATCTTTAAAAGAGAGCCTTTCATATGTCTTGACATTTTTCCTTTCTGAAGTTTGACGAAGCATCCCTGTAGCAGGCTACACATGTTTCGTATTTATCAAAGCATTAAGAAAATTACTGAACATCTCTTGTCTTATGTTCTTCAGCAGATACGTTCGAATTTAGTTTTCTTTACGAGAAGCTAAGCGGTACTTAATTTTTACCTGCGATATTTTTTGAACCGCAGATTTTAGTCATAGTTGGGCTCGTCGACCATTAACGTTAGTTGGCCCATCAATGGACTACAGTCATTTTTCTTGTTTCCCTTCAAGTACTCTAATAATAGTATTTAAGTTTTGCCCCAACTCGCACAATTCGACGTTAAAAAAATTCCCATTGCTAAAAGGCTGGCTTATATTTTCCCAGTTTTAACAGATTATTGAAGTTGCATTTTACTAAAGTGAATTACTATAATAGTACCAGCAATTCTTGTGCTAAGTACGCTTGAACAAATTGATGTTTTGTATCGTTTGGTGCTTTACCCGGTGACTACGGAACTATGGGAATGGCTGTACCCCATTTCAGCTGCTTTCCTAGTCGCAGTGCAATATAGTTTTTAAAAGTTTACCCAGATTCATTTACTTTATAGTACATTGAACTCTGATTCCTCACAACTTTAATGATACGATCGACCATCGTACCCAGCTTGTCCAAATCGTTGCCACTAACCGCAATCGCTGGATCCATAGTGATTTTTTAAGCTTTCTTCCGATTTTGGGAAATAATCTCTCAGCCGGGTTTTTAGTTTCAAAATTAAGTTCGTTTCCGGAGTATCATAACACTACTTCGTCTACCAGAGAAAAATTGCGGCTATTGCGTTGTTGCATTTTGTTTCATCGGCTGTAACGCCTTTAGTTTTGAAATGAGCTTTCAATTGGCAAAACCAAACTTGCGCATTGGTCTTCCAAAACATTAGAATCCTATCCGCAACAAGAGCCATTTCAGAGGATAATTCCCGTCCAAATGTCGCAACGCTTTTACACAGTAAGTTTCATTTTTTACTTCGTTTCTATTCCGTTTTCGCCATTCATTTTTACAACAACCAATTTTTACGTGGCAAACACATTAGCAACTCGATCCGACTAGATTTAATTTGCAGTCATTCGAACGCTTCACTTTTATATTTCCGGGATAGTAAAGTTTTGACTTAGTAAAAAATCGGACTAATCCTTTCAATCGCTTATAGTTTAATATAATAGGCACCTTCGTTCCAGATAATTATTTTCTTAGAATTGCCTATGGCAGTTTTTTACAATTTTTCCAGTTCACTCATGTGATTCAACTCTTATGAATATGATGTTACCGTACTAATTGAACTATTATCAACAGATTTTGTTTGAATCACTGGTAGTATAAAAGCCATTTAGTGAATGTATTAAGTTGAAGTTCTTTAGTTCGTAATAAATTTTCTTACCATACCTATTTCGACTCAACTATTAAACGTGCCTTGTAGCAAAATTAGTAATATATTTTAAAAACTTAATTAGATTCCAGCACCAATTCGGATCACTTTATTAGACAGATAACGGAATATTACACACACAAACACACACACACACTCACTGACCCACCAATATTTGAATTAGACTTCCTAAAACTTCACCAAACCGACTTCAACTGACATAGAGTAATCAAAACAGCTAATATTACACATAAAACACACAATTATTTAAGGAACAAAAATAAGAAATAAAAATTATAGATAGACAAAATTTATATTTTAATAAATACAAAATAATTTTTAATTTAAATTTTATTTTGCTTAGCGTAAAATATATAAGATTATATAAGACATATTTATTATATATTTATATTTATATATTATTAAAATTATAAAATTATTTATTTATATAACGATGTATTAACAAAAAATCTATAAACATAAATAAAAACATGTAACCGACAATTTAATTTGTTTTTGTAATTTATTTAACTTTAATAGCAATGTAATGCAAGGCACCTTAGTCAAAAATTCAGGACATCATCAGGACCATATCATTTCATGAAATTTTCCATGATTAATTCTCACATTTGCGGCTCTATGTCCTCGATAACTTCACGAATTCATTCTTTAAAATCTTGAATCGATTGTGGAGCATTGGCACAGACATTATCTTTCACGTGGCACCAAAGAAAAAAGTTGAAAGGTGTTAAATCACAAGATCTCGGTGGCCAATTGTGATCACCTCTTCGAGAAATAACATGGAGTAACAGGAAGTTTTCTTGCCAAATTTCCTGCCATAACTATCCACCGTAACTGTTGCACCAGCCTTATTTTCGAAAAAGTAAGGTCCAATCACACCGCCAGCCCAAAAACCGCACCATCACTAACTTGTGATTCTTCACATCACTAACTTGTCCCAACAAGCCAAATTTTTGTACCATTTTTTGTCACCATTTTTGTAGTGAACTTTATTTAAAAAATTAAAATAAAAAAATAACAAATAAAAAATACAAAATACAAAATACATTTATTTTATTTTATTTTTGTTTTATTAGTTATTTTTTTATTTTATTTTTTATTTTCTATTTTTAAAAAAAATAAAAAAAAAAAAAAAAAATAATAAAAAAAAAAAAATAAAAAAAATAAAATAAAAAATAAAAAAAAAAATAAAATAAAGATTAAAAAAATAAAATAAAGAATAAAAAAATAAAATATAAAAATTAAAAAATATAAAAAACAAATTAAAAAAAAAAAATAAAAAATAATAAAATAATAAAAATAAAAAAATAAAAATAAAATAAAAAATTAAATAAATAAAAAAATAAAAAAAAATAAAAAAATTAAAAAATAAAATAAAAAATTAAAAAATCGGGCCACTATTACACGTTCTATGGAATATTTAATCAAATTCGTAAATTAGCAAAGGCCCCTTGCCTGTTTTTGATAAATTATGAAAATCCATAAAACACGAAAAAGTGGTCCGATTTTGATGTGTGATACATTTATTGAAAGCTCTTGGACTCAACATAAATATTGCATTAAAATATTTGTACATTCCCATAAAAAAAATCGAGCATAAAAATTAGGAAAGGCTAACCCTTTGCCTGTTTTTGATAAATTATGAAAATCCATAAAACACGAAAAAGTGGTCCGATTTTGATGTGTGATACATTTATTGAAAGCTCTTGGACTCAACATAAATACTGCATTAAAATATTTGTACATTTCCATAAAACAATTCGAGCATAAAAATTAGGATAGACTAACCCCTTGCCTGTTTTTGATAAATTATGAAAATCCATAAAACACGAAAAAACACGAAAAAGTGGTCCGATTTTGATGTGTGATACATTTATTGAAAGCTCTTGGACTCAACATAAATATTGCATTAAAATATTTGTACATTCCCATAAAAAAAATCGAGCATAAAAATTAGGAAAGGCTAACCCTTTGCCTGTTTTTGATAAATTATGAAAATCCATAAAACACGAAAAAGTGGTCCGATTTTGATGTGTGATACATTTATTGAAAGCTCTTGGACTCAACATAAATATTGCATTAAAATATTTGTACATTCCCATAATAAAAATCGAGCATAAAAATTAGGAAAGGCTAACCCCTTGCCTGTTTTTGATAAATTATGAAAATCCATAAAACACGAAAAAGTGGTCCGATTTTGATGTGTGATACATTTATTGAAAGCTCTTGGACTCAACATAAATATTGCATTAAAATATTTGTACATTCCCATAAAAAAAATCGAGCATAAAAATTAGGAAAGGCTAACCCTTTGCCTGTTTTTGATAAATTATGAAAATCCATAAAACACGAAAAAGTGGTCCGATTTTGATGTGTGATACATTTATTGAAAGCTCTTGGACTCAACATAAATATTGCATTAAAATATTTGTACATTCCCATAATAAAAATCGAGCATAAAAATTAGGAAAGGCTAACCCCTTGCCTGTTTTTGATAAATTATGAAAATCCATAAAACACGAAAAAGTGGTCCGATTTTGATGTGTGATACATTTATTGAAAGCTCTTGGACTCAACATAAATATTGCATTAAAATATTTGTACATTCCCATAAAAAAAATCGAGCATAAAAATTAGGATAGACTAACCCCTTGCCTGTTTTTGATAAATTATGAAAATCCATAAAACACGAAAAAACACGAAAAAGTGGTCCGATTTTGATGTGTGATACATTTATTGAAAGCTCTTGGACTCAACATAAATATTGCATTAAAATATTTGTACATTCCCATAAAAAAAATCGAGCATAAAAATTAGGAAAGGCTAACCCTTTGCCTGTTTTTGATAAATTATGAAAATCCATAAAACACGAAAAAGTGGTCCGATTTTGATGTGTGATACATTTATTGAAAGCTCTTGGACTCAACATAAATATTGCATTAAAATATTTGTACATTCCCATAATAAAAATCGAGCATAAAAATTAGGAAAGGCTAACCCCTTGCCTGTTTTTGATAAATTATGAAAATCCATAAAACACGAAAAAGTGGTCCGATTTTGATGTGTGATACATTTATTGAAAGCTCTTGGACTCAACATAAATACTGCATTAAAATATTTGTACATTTCCATAAAACAATTCGAGCATAAAAATTAGGATAGACTAACCCCTTGCCTGTTTTTGATAAATTATGAAAATCCATAAAACACGAAAAAACACGAAAAAGTGGTCCGATTTTGATGTGTGATACATTTATTGAAAGCTCTTGGACTCAACATAAATATTGCATTAAAATATTTGTACATTCCCATAAAAAAAATCGAGCATAAAAATTAGGAAAGGCTAACCCTTTGCCTGTTTTTGATAAATTATGAAAATCCATAAAACACGAAAAAGTGGTCCGATTTTGATGTGTGATACATTTATTGAAAGCTCTTGGACTCAACATAAATACTGCATTAAAATATTTGTACATTTCCATAAAACAATTCGAGCATAAAAATTAGGATAGACTAACCCCTTGCCTGTTTTTGATAAATTATGAAAATCCATAAAACACGAAAAAACACGAAAAAGTGGTCCGATTTTGATGTGTGATACATTTATTGAAAGCTCTTGGACTCAACATAAATATTGCATTAAAATATTTGTACATTCCCATAAAAAAAATCGAGCATAAAAATTAGGAAAGGCTAACCCTTTGCCTGTTTTTGATAAATTATGAAAATCCATAAAACACGAAAAAGTGGTCCGATTTTGATGTGTGATACATTTATTGAAAGCTCTTGGACTCAACATAAATATTGCATTAAAATATTTGTACATTCCCATAATAAAAATCGAGCATAAAAATTAGGAAAGGCTAACCCCTTGCCTGTTTTTGATAAATTATGAAAATCCATAAAACACGAAAAAGTGGTCCGATTTTGATGTGTGATACATTTATTGAAAGCTCTTGGACTCAACATAAATATTGCATTAAAATATTTGTACATTCCCATAAAAAAAATCGAGCATAAAAATTAGGAAAGGCTAACCCTTTGCCTGTTTTTGATAAATTATGAAAATCCATAAAACACGAAAAAGTGGTCCGATTTTGATGTGTGATACATTTATTGAAAGCTCTTGGACTCAACATAAATATTGCATTAAAATATTTGTACATTCCCATAATAAAAATCGAGCATAAAAATTAGGAAAGGCTAACCCCTTGCCTGTTTTTGATAAATTATGAAAATCCATAAAACACGAAAAAGTGGTCCGATTTTGATGTGTGATACATTTATTGAAAGCTCTTGGACTCAACATAAATATTGCATTAAAATATTTGTACATTCCCATAAAAAAAATCGAGCATAAAAATTAGGAAAGACTAACCCCTTGCCTGTTTTTGATAAATTATGAAAATCCATAAAACACGAAAAAGTGGTCCGATTTTGATGTGTGATACATTTATTGAAAGCTCTTGGACTCAACATAAATATTGCATTAAAATATTTGTACATTCCCATAAAAAAAATCGAGCATAAAAATTAGGATAGACTAACCCCTTGCCTGTTTTTGATAAATTATGAAAATCCATAAAACACGAAAAAACACGAAAAAGTGGTCCGATTTTGATGTGTGATACATTTATTGAAAGCTCTTGGACTCAACATAAATATTGCATTAAAATATTTGTACATTCCCATAATAAAAATCGAGCATAAAAATTAGGAAAGGCTAACCCCTTGCCTGTTTTTGATAAATTATGAAAATCCATAAAACACGAAAAAGTGGTCCGATTTTGATGTGTGATACATTTATTGAAAGCTCTTGGACTCAACATAAATACTGCATTAAAATATTTGTACATTTCCATAAAACAATTCGAGCATAAAAATTAGGATAGACTAACCCCTTGCCTGTTTTTGATAAATTATGAAAATCCATAAAACACGAAAAAACACGAAAAAGTGGTCCGATTTTGATGTGTGATACATTTATTGAAAGCTCTTGGACTCAACATAAATATTGCATTAAAATATTTGTACATTCCCATAAAAAAAATCGAGCATAAAAATTAGGAAAGGCTAACCCTTTGCCTGTTTTTGATAAATTATGAAAATCCATAAAACACGAAAAAGTGGTCCGATTTTGATGTGTGATACATTTATTGAAAGCTCTTGGACTCAACATAAATATTGCATTAAAATATTTGTACATTCCCATAATAAAAATCGAGCATAAAAATTAGGAAAGGCTAACCCCTTGCCTGTTTTTGATAAATTATGAAAATCCATAAAACACGAAAAAGTGGTCCGATTTTGATGTGTGATACATTTATTGAAAGCTCTTGGACTCAACATAAATACTGCATTAAAATATTTGTACATTTCCATAAAACAATTCGAGCATAAAAATTAGGATAGACTAACCCCTTGCCTGTTTTTGATAAATTATGAAAATCCATAAAACACGAAAAAACACGAAAAAGTGGTCCGATTTTGATGTGTGATACATTTATTGAAAGCTCTTGGACTCAACATAAATATTGCATTAAAATATTTGTACATTCCCATAAAAAAAATCGAGCATAAAAATTAGGAAAGGCTAACCCTTTGCCTGTTTTTGATAAATTATGAAAATCCATAAAACACGAAAAAGTGGTCCGATTTTGATGTGTGATACATTTATTGAAAGCTCTTGGACTCAACATAAATATTGCATTAAAATATTTGTACATTCCCATAATAAAAATCGAGCATAAAAATTAGGAAAGGCTAACCCCTTGCCTGTTTTTGATAAATTATGAAAATCCATAAAACACGAAAAAGTGGTCCGATTTTGATGTGTGATACATTTATTGAAAGCTCTTGGACTCAACATAAATATTGCATTAAAATATTTGTACATTCCCATAAAAAAAATCGAGCATAAAAATTAGGAAAGACTAACCCCTTGCCTGTTTTTGATAAATTATGAAAATCCATAAAACACGAAAAAGTGGTCCGATTTTGATGTGTGATACATTTATTGAAAGCTCTTGGACTCAACATAAATATTGCATTAAAATATTTGTACATTCCCATAAAAAAAATCGAGCATAAAAATTAGGAAAGGCTAACCCCTTGTCTGTTTTTGATAAATTATGAAAATCCATAAAACACGAAAAAGTGGTCCGATTTTGATGTGTGATACATTTATTGAAAGCTCTTGGATTCAACATAAATATTGCATTAAAATATTTGTACATTCCCATAAAAAAAATCGAGCATAAAAATTAGGAAAGGCTAACCCCTTGCCTGTTTTTGATAAATTATGAAAATCCATAAAACACGAAAAAGTGGTCCGATTTTGATGTGTGATACATTTATTGAAAGCTCTTGGACTCAACATAAATATTGCATTAAAATATTTGTACATTCCCATAAAAAAAATCGAGCATAAAAATTAGGAAAGGCTAACCCCTTGCCTGTTTTTGATAAATTATGAAAAACCATAAAACACGAAAAAGTGGTCCGATTTTGATGTGTGATACATTTATTGAAAGCTCTTGGACTCAACATAAATATTGCATTAAAATATTTGTACATTCCCATAAAAAAAATCGAGCATAAAAATTAGGAAAGGCTAACCCCTTGCCTGTTTTTGATAAATTATGAAAATCCATAAAACACGAAAAAGTGGTCCGATTTTGATGTGTGATACATTTATTGAAAGCTCTTGGACTCAACATAAATATTGCATTAAAATATTTGTACATTCCCATAAAAAAAATCGAGCATAAAAATTAGGAAAGGCTAACCCCTTGCCTGTTTTTGATAAATTATGAAAATCCATAAAACACGAAAAAGTGGTCCGATTTTGATGTGTGATACATTTATTGAAAGCTCTTGGACTCAACATAAATATTGCATTAAAATATTTGTACATTCCCATAAAAAAAAAATCGAGCATAAAAATTAGGAAAGGCTAACCCCTTGCCTGTTTTTGATAAATTATGAAAATCCATAAAACACGAAAAAGTGGTCCGATTTTGATGTGTGATACATTTATTGAAAGCTCTTGGACTCAACATAAATATTGCATTAAAATATTTGTACATTCCCATAAAAAAAATCGAGCATAAAAATTAGGAAAGGCTAACCCCTTGCCTGTTTTTGATAAATTATGAAAATCCATAAAACACGAAAAAGTGGTCCGATTTTGATGTGTGATACATTTATTGAAAGCTCTTGGACTCAACATAAATATTGCATTAAAATATTTGTACATTCCCATAAAAAAAATCGAGCATAAAAATTAGGAAAGGCTAACCCCTTGCCTGTTTTTGATAAATTATGAAAATCCATAAAACACGAAAAAGTGGTCCGATTTTGATGTGTGATACATTTATTGAAAGCTCTTGGACTCAACATAAATATTGCATTAAAATATTTGTACATTCCCATAAAAAAAATCGAGCATAAAAATTAGGAAAGGAAAACAGGCAAGGGGTTAGCCTTTCCTAATTTTTATGCTCGATTTTTTTTATGGGAATGTACAAATATTTTAATGCAATATTTATGTTGAGTCCAAGAGCTTTCAATAAATGTATCACACATCAAAATCGGACCACTTTTTCGTGTTTTATGGTTTTTCATAATTTATCAAAAACAGGCAAGGGGTTAGCCTTTCCTAATTTTTATACTCGATTTTTTTTATGGGAATGTACAAATATTTTAATGGAATATTTATGTTGAGTCCAAGAGCTTTCAATAAATGTATCACACATCAAAATCGGACCACTTTTTCGTGTTTTATGGATTTTCATAATTTATCAAAAACAGGCAAGGGGTTAGCCTTTCCTAATTTTTATGCTCGATTTTTTTTATGGGAATGTACAAATATTTTAATGCAATATTTATGTTGAATCCAAGAGCTTTCAATAAATGTATCACACATCAAAATCGGACCACTTTTTCGTGTTTTATGGATTTTCATAATTTATCAAAAACAGGCAAGGGGTTAGCCTTTCCTAATTTTTATGCTCGATTTTTTTTATGGGAATGTACAAATATTTTAATGCAATATTTATGTTGAGTCCAAGAGCTTTCAATAAATGTATCACACATCAAAATCGGACCACTTTTTCGTGTTTTATGGATTTTCATAATTTATCAAAAACAGGCAAGGGGTTAGCCTTTCCTAATTTTTATGCTCGATTTTTTTTATGGGAATGTACAAATATTTTAATGCAATATTTATGTTGAGTCTAAGAGCTTTCAATAAATGTATCACAGATCAAAATCGGACCACTTTTTCGTGTTTTTTCGTGTTTTATGGATTTTCATAATTTATCAAAAACAGGCAAGGGGTTAGTCTTTCCTAATTTTTATGCTCGATTTTTTTTATGGGAATGTACAAATATTTTAATGCAATATTTATGTTGAGTCCAAGAGCTTTCAATAAATGTATCACACATCAAAATCGGACCACTTTTTCGTGTTTTATGGATTTTCATAATTTATCAAAAACAGGCAAGGGGTTAGCCTTTCCTAATTTTTATGCTCGATTTTTTTTATGGGAATGTACAAATATTTTAATGCAATATTTATGTTGAGTCCAAGAGCTTTCAATAAATGTATCACACATCAAAATCGGACCACTTTTTCGTGTTTTATGGATTTTCATAATTTAGCAAAAACAGGCAAGGGGTTAGCCTTTCCTAATTTTTATGCTCGATTTTTTTTATGGGAATGTACAAATATTTTAATGCAATATTTATGTTGAGTCCAAGAGCTTTCAATAAATGTATCACACATCAAAATCGGACCACTTTTTCGTGTTTTATGGATTTTCATAATTTATCAAAAACAGGCAAAGGGTTAGCCTTTCCTAATTTTTATGCTCGATTTTTTTTATGGGAATGTACAAATATTTTAATGCAATATTTATGTTGAGTCCAAGAGCTTTCAATAAATGTATCACACATCAAAATCGGACCACTTTTTCGTGTTTTAAGGATTTTCATAATTTATCAAAAACAGGCAAGGGGTTAGCCTTTTCTAATTTTTATGCTCGATTTTTTTTATGGGAATGTACAAATATTTTAATGCAATATTTATGTTGAGTCCAAGAGCTTTCAATAAATGTATCACACATCAAAATCGGACCACTTTTTCGTGTTTTATGGATTTTCATAATTTATCAAAAACAGGCAAGGGGTTAAGCCTTTCCTAATTTTTATGCTCGATTTTTTTTATGGGAATGTACAAATATTTTAATGCAATATTTATGTTGAGTCCAAGAGCTTTCAATAAATGTATCACACATCAAAATCGGACCACTTTTTCGTGTTTTATGGATTTTCATAATTTATCAAAAACAGGCAAGGGGTTAGCCTTTCCTAATTTTTATGCTCGATTTTTTTTATGGGAATGTACAAAGATTTTAATGCAATATTTATGTTGAGTCCAAGAGCTTTCAATAAATGTATCACACATCAAAATCGGACCACTTTTTCGTGTTTTATGGATTTTCATAATTTATCAAAAACAGGCAAGGGGTTAGCCTTTCCTAATTTTTCTGCTCGATTTGTTTTATGGGAATGTACAAATATTTTAATGCAATATTTATGTTGAGTCCAAGAGCTTTCAATAAATGTATCACACATCAAAATCGGACCACTTTTTCGTGTTTTATGGATTTTCATAATTTATCAAAAACAGGCAAGGGGTTAGCCTTTCCTAATTTTTATGCTCGATTTTTTTTATGGGAATGTACAAATATTTTAATGCAATATTTATGTTGAGTCCAAGAGCTTTCAATAAATGTATCACACATCAAAATCGGACCACTTTTTCGTGTTTTATGGATTTTCATAATTTATCAAAAACAGGCAAGGGGTTAGCCTTTCCTAATTTTTATGCTCGATTTTTTTTATGGGAATGTACAAATATTTTAATGCAATATTTATGTTGAGTCCAAGAGCTTTCAATAAATGTATCACACATCAAAATCGGACCACTTTTTCGTGTTTTATGGTTTTTCATAATTTATCAAAAACAGGCAAGGGGTTAGCCTTTCCTAATTTTTATGCTCGATTTTTTTTATGGGAATGTACAAATATTTTAATGCAATATTTATGTTGAGTCCAAGAGCTTTCAATAAATGTATCACACATCAAAATCGGACCACTTTTTCGTGTTTTATGGATTTTCATAATTTATCAAAAACAGGCAAGGGGTTAGCCTTTCCTAATTTTTATGCTCGATTTTTTTTATGGGAATGTACAAATATTTTAATGCAATATTTATGTTGAATCCAAGAGCTTTCAATAAATGTATCACACATCAAAATCGGACCACTTTTTCGTGTTTTATGGATTTTCATAATTTATCAAAAACAGGCAAGGGGTTAGCCTTTCCTAATTTTTATGCTCGATTTTTTTTATGGGAATGTACAAATATTTTAATGCAATATTTATGTTGAGTCCAAGAGCTTTCAATAAATGTATCACACATCAAAATCGGACCACTTTTTCGTGTTTTATG